>PISX010022157.1:0-32297 GCA_004024625.1 Mellivora capensis
TCATAGGGTCCAATGAACTCTCATTTAAGTCATGTGGGGTTTGTTTTTGTTTTTGTTTTTTACATTTTATAGTATAATTTTATATTTAGTAAGTTTACATTAATAAAGAATTATACTGTATACATATATATTTACACAAATATATTATCTACATATATATGATAACTATATAATATATATTGTTAAAATATTTATATTATAAATACATATTTTTATTATAGTTGCTTTTTTATTCATTAATGATGATTTGTTATATGATGAAAGTATTTGCATGGAGCACTGGGTGTGGTGCATAAACAATGAATCTTGGAACACTGAAAAAAATAAAATTAAGATGTTAAAAAAAGAAAATATTTGTTGATTTAAATTGGAAACCACCAATAGCACTTGGTACAGTAAACAAAGAAGAATATCTGAAGTGCCACATAAATGGTCAAATTTAGCCAGTGCACCAGTACCAATAGGAATTTCTCTCTCTTTTTAAAAATTTCAAGATATATAATAATCAATACATCAGCCAGAAAAGCAACTTTTTATTATAAGCACATATTATTTTAGATATTAAATCAATGAGATTTTCCAGTTACCAAATTCTTTTTTTTTTAAATTTCATTTCTTTTCAGCGTAACAGAATTCATAGTTTTACACCACACCCAGTGCTCCATGCAATGCGTGCCCTCCATAATACCCACCACCTGGCTCCGCAAACCGGTTCTTAATGAAGGTCAGTTTCCTAAAAAAGCTAATTAATCTAATTAAGCTATGCAAAACACTCTTTCTGCAGAATATTATGTTAATCAATTTTCCTTTTTATCTGTATTATACCAGGCCTTTCTTTTTATCATTTATTTTACTTTTAAAACAATCATTTAGGATTCAAACAGTTTTATTATGACTCATGAAAGACTTTGCATGCAATTTAATATATTTATTATTGCTTACTACCATTGCTATGCAGGTCAAATTATTAATTTTAGAATCATCATGTAGCTTTAGAATATTTTGTAACTTGCCTATGCTAGGAAAATTTTATTTGATGTGTTCTTTATGAAATCAGTAGATAATAAGGCCTAATCCTTTTTGAATTTTTATATTTGTTAACATTTCTACAGAGTCTATTCATTGTTTTACATAAAACGAATGGAGGAATACTTAAAAGCATAATGTATTCTTGGGAAATTTTTGAATTTATTATGAATATCTGAAGTTCTGGACAAGAGAAAAAGAAGTCTTTGAGATGTAGGCTTTATTGGGTAGGTTAATGAAGCGCCCATAATCCCAAATAAGAGATGGAAAAGGACATACAATTAGACATATTTCTGGTAAAATTATTGTGTTTCTCAATTTAAAAAGAAAATATCACAGCTTTTATTTAGAAAAAAATTTATAAATGTCAGAAGTCAAAATAGCTGAAAGCTAATATAAACAGTGAAATAGCATCTATACATAAAGAAGAAGTGATTGAGATGAGTAATCCTGAAGTCACCAAAATTTCAGGTTCCCTGTCATGATGGAAGGAAGGTATTGTTGGATCAGTGAAGAATTAGGGAGAGTATTAGTCACTTAACCCTTCCTGATAAAATAATCACAACAGGGTTCTGACTGAACAACTGATTAAGCAAAACCAAGATCTCTAGCAAAAGCAACGCATACACATGGTTAACCCTAAAAACACGTTAGTGTGACTGAGAGTTTGCAATATAAATGCTAAGTAATTAGTCCTGAAGTAGAAGTGAAACCGAGACCTTGCGTTTGGGGGAAAATGTACTGAGTGAGGGAATCACAGTGTGCTAAACTGATAGTCTGGCCTGTGGGTTAGGATGAGTGGCAGTGAGGGTGAGAGGTGAGCTGTAGTAGGGGGAAATAAACCATTCCCAAGGCACATCTCTGGAGTAGGGAAGCAGTGAAGAAATAGAACATGTTGCTGAGAAGCAAATAGGGTGTATCTTGGTAACTTTTGCCTTTAGTGTGCAGGATGTACTTTAGCACTTTTTGTAGAGCAGGTCTGCTGGCAACAAATTCTCTCAGCTTTTGTTTACCTGAAATCTTTTTTATTTTAAAGATTTTTTAAAAAAATTTATTTATTTGACAGAGAGAGATCCCAAGTAGGCAGAGAAGCAGGCAGAGAGAGGGGGGTGCGAAGCAGGCTCCCTGCTGAGCAGAGAATTCGAATTGGGACTGGATCCCAGGACCCTGAGATCATGACCTGAGACGAAGGCAGAAACTTTAACCCACTGAGCCACCCAGGCACCCCCTGTTTACCTGAAATCTTTAATTTACTTTTCTTTTGTTTTTCCTTAAAGATTTTATTTATTTATTTGACAGAGAGAGATCACAAAATGGCAGAGAGGCAGGCAGAGAGAGAGAGGGAAGCAGGCTCCCCGTTGAGCACAGAGCGCAATTCGGGACTCGATCCCAGGACCCTGAGATCATGACCTGAGCTGAAGGCAGCGGCTTAACCCACTGAGCCACCCAGGTGCCCAAATTACTTTTCTTTTTGAATAAAACCTTAGTAGGTATAGAATCCTAATTTTCCCCCAGCATATTACTGTACCGTATAAAACTTGACAAAGTTACATGGTTTGTGAAATTTGGTGATAATTGATGAAGTGGCTTCTGCTATCTTTTTTCCTCAGGACTCATTGACATGGCCTGCATTGCATGGTACCATGTCACTTACCTTGTAACAAAACTACCCAGCAGAGATGGGCCTGCCCTAGCAAAGAAAGAGATGTGTGTGTGTTTTGTATGTTTCGTGGATGTGTGTGTGCTTATATTTCTCATTAAGATCATGAGCCCAGTTTATACTTTGCCAATAATGTAAGAAGTAGAAATAAGTGCGATAAAATTTACAATTTACATCAATGATTTTCTCCTTCTCCTTTCTCCTTTCTTCTTCTTCTTTTTTTTTTCTAAATAGGCTCCATGCCCAGAGTGGAGCCCAACTAGGGGCTTGAACTCATGACTATGAGATCAAGACCTGAGCCGAGATCAAGAACCCTATTCAGTTGAATAGGGTGCTCCTATTTTAATGATTTTTAATAGCACTTCTGCTATTCAGGTGGGGCCAAATCATGCAATGCTTTGCAGGCCATTGTAAAGATGGAATTTTGTCTACTTGAAATGAGACACCATTAAGGAGTTTTAAGTTGGGAGTGACATGATCTGATTTCTTTTATAACAAAATCACTAGGAAAGGAGAACTAATTGGAGGAGGACAGGAGTAGATGCAGTGAAATCAGTTTGGGGGCCTTTGCTGTAGTCAATGCCAGTTTTGTAGGTTAGACTATGTTAGTAGCAGTGAGATGGAGGTATGTTTTGGAGTTAGAAATAAGAGGACTTGTTCTAGAAATGGATGTGAGGAGTGAGGGAAAGAAAGTTAAGAATGATTCTCAGGTTTCCAGCTCTAGGAACTGTGAGTTGAGGTGGCATTTATTGAGAAGAGAAGAAATAGAAGACCATCTTGGGGAGAAATAGAGTTTCAAAGAATTAATTAAGTAGGTCGTTATACAGATATGATTGTGGGGAATGGCCAGCAATCCCTGTACCCACGGATGAAAGATTACTCCAAACTTTGCTGTGAAAGAGAGGAGGCAAGGGTGTCAACACTCGGAGATGGAACAGGCTTTACTGTTCTCCCACTTATATTGGTCCTTCAGGATATCACAAATCCTTATTACTGTTTCTCAAGCACCTGATGTGTGACAAGGGCTCCTGCTGAAACTAGGAGAGTCTGTTTACAGGAAAGATAAGATATGCTAATCTGTCTGTTCTACTAAATATAGCCCAAGGGAAAATGCATTCATCTCTTAGATCACAGGGTAGTGGTTTAGGCTAAGAAAGCTTGGGGAAGGCAACTCCCGGCAGCATTCCAACCGCTGAGTGGCTACACAAGCCTCTGCAGTCCAAAGGCCTCCACCCTTCTCTGAAACCTTCCTTCACCCCCAGTGGCCTCCACGTTACATTTTGGCAAGCCAGGTATTATGGCTGATTTCATGCTCTACATTAACCCCAACATATGATGGTTGATTTTATGTGTCAACCCGACTAGACTAAGAGATATGTAAGAGATAAGAGACTAAGAGATCTGGTAAAATTATTTCTCTGTGTGTGTGTGTGTGTGTGTGTGTGTGTGTGTGTGTCTGTGAGGGAGATTCCAGAAGAGACTAGCATTTGAATCTGTATACTGAGTAAAGAAGATTGTCCTCACCAGTGCCGGTGGGCATCATCCAATCCATTGGGGAAATGAATAGAAAACAAAAACGTGGAAGGAGGACAAATTTCTGATCTGCCTGAGCTGGGATACCCATCCTCTCCTGCCTTCACACAGTGGCACTCCTCCTTATTGTGCCTTTGGCCTTGTACCACAACTTGGATCATAGGCCTCCTAGTTCTCAGGCCTTTGGACATGGACTGAGACTTAACACCACTGGCCCCCTGGTTCTCAGGCTGTTGGGTTTGTATTGGAACTACACCACCAGCATTCTTGGGCTTTCAGCTTTCAGCTGGCAGATGGAGGAACCTCTCAGCCTCCATTATAGTGTGAGCCAATTCCTCATAAGAAGCGTCCTTTTATATATCTATACATTTCCTAATGGTTCTGTTTCTCTGGAGAACACTAATACAGGCAAGTGGATATTCAAGTTTGGAACTGAGAGATCATGCCTACATTGAACTAAAGTTTGGAAATCATCAGCATGTAAATGGTAGTTAAGGCCACAAACTGGATGAGATCACCTCAGAGTCAATTCTAGAGAAAAGAAAAGGACTCAGAAGAAGACCTGATGATATTACTTAAATCAATATCTTAGCGTTCTTTTCAGTTTCATTGATTTATTATGTCAGTAAGATGCTATTTTAGTTATAATAGCTCTAAAATAAGTCTTTATTTATTTATTGTTTTGATACTGATTGTTTTATTAGTAATGGTAAGCCTCTTCATGGCTGTATTTGTTTCTCAGGACTGACGTGTTAAACAATGCTCACTGCTAAATAAATAAGACAAAATGGTGTGAACTAATTGTCTCCATCATTTAACTGTACAGTTGCATTAACATTATGAACACGATTATTGATCATTCTACTGGGTATATACACGGTCAAGATTTTTTCAGTAGCAAATGTTACCCACAGAGAAAACTATGCTAACTCAAAGTGGACTTGAATTATACTTTTTGATTTTTAAAGATGTCTTAAGGTTGTTGGATCCTTATACTGTGAAAAGAATTACTTACTTTTTTATTACTTTTTAAAACTTTTTTAAATTAAAAAAATTTTTTTTAATTTAAACTTTACTTTTTAAATTTCTTTTTAAATTTTTTTTGCTTTTCATCTGTATTTTCTCACATATAAACTTATGTATCACTTTAAAAAATCAAAAACTTCAGGGCGCCTGGGTGGCTCAGTGGTTTAAAGCCTCTGCCTTCGGCTCAGGTCATGATCTCAGGGTCCTGGGATCGAGCCCCGCATCGGGCTCTCTGCTGAGCAGGGAGCCTGCTTTCCCCACTCTCTCTCTCTGCCTGCCTCTCCGCCTACTTGTGATCTCTATCTGTCAAAAAATAAATAAATAAATAAATAAAATAAAATAAAAAATAAAAAACTCCTTGATATGTGACACTAATTTTGTGAATGTTATAAAAAGTATATAAAAGTATAAAAAGAAATAACATAAAAAAAGAAATAACATTGATATTTTGTTTGATATCACTGATTGACTTGTTGAGCTAGACAAGTGATTAGAGCTTGTCCAGCCTATCAAGTTGAGGATACTTACAGAGCATAAGATTGGGTGAATAGTCAAGAAATGGCCCAGAGAGATATGGTTCTGGTGAAGGGGAGGAAGCACAAGGTCAAATGAGTTGGTAGCCACTGGCTAGGTATCTTGCCCCATTTCCAGATAGTTCCAAAGCATTGGAACCATTAAACAAAATGCCCATAATTTACATTTGGAACTTGATTAAATTTGTACACTGTGACTATTTCTGAGAACAGGTTTTAATTTTTCCTCTTACCTTTTAAAAGCACTAAAACTCATCCTACCTCAGTGGGTTAGAAAATATTCAAGCTCTGCTCTGAGGAAGGAACACCCCTTTTCCCACCTCATCACTTCCAACTTGAAATTTGAAGTGTGATGTTCAAAAAGCCTGAAGCTACTTATAATCTTGCAAGTTCTTCTTGCTCTCCCTGTCAGTGCCTTTGTGCTTGCAGCTCCCTCTACCTGCCTTACTCTATTTTCATCTCTTTTGCTCTGGCTAATACCTACTCATTTGTGAAAACCCAGCTCAGAAATTTCCCTCCGTAGGAAGCTCCTAAGCCACTTCCTGTTAAGGGCTTTTTTGTGTGTGCTTCCCAGCTGTCCCATATTTATCTTTCTCCCACCTATGATAATGTGTTGTAATGACTATGTACTTCCTTATGCACTTCACTAGAGTATGGCCTCTTGGAAACTCAAGGAGGGTCTCTTATCTCTGCACCTAGACAATGCTCAGCATAGATCAGACATTCAATAAATATTTGTTGAATCAATATACAGCCAATCTACCTTCTTAAGAAGAATCTTACTTACCTGAATAAAGAGTTAAAGCATTCTCCAAATTTCACACTTTAATAGGACTTGTAACTCTGAAATATAAAAAAGAGATTTATAAGTGTAAGGGTTGAATACATTAGCTTAAAATTCATTTTTTCCTGTCCTTGACTTGGAACTGTTTCTAAGAGAAATAGATGTCAGAAGCTTATGGAGTGTGAATAGGACAGCCATCTAAAACTTAATCATTCTTTCCCCAAGATTCTGAAGCTGGTAATAGATTTTAGAACCAGGGGGCTTGGTGTGGTGGATAGAGTGCCATGCTCTTCAGATAGAAGTGGGTCGAAAATGTGGCCTTTGGGACTGCAAAAAAAGATCTTTCACTGCAAAAAAAGATCTTTCACAATCTGGAAAAGATGTTCTAAACAGTCAGTAGACACCAAATGTATGAAAAAGAGCCTCCAAGCACAGAGAAAATAAATGATCCGTTCCATTGATATATCTAGTGTTCTCAGGAACTTGAAACTTGAATTTTATCTAAATATAAAACACATAGCAAAGCAGGCCTTCTTAGCTATCTTTCTCTGGCATTTTGTCAGGTTTTGCTGGAAGAGAGCATCTTCTATTATATAACAGAATTTCCCCTAATGGAGTCTGGTACAAAGATGAAACCATACTTTAGTATACTGAAGAATAGGAACAATATTTTTTTTAACTCAAAAAAACTAATGCATTGTTCCAGTTAAGTTCACAGAATAATAGACATGATCAGGAGTAGAGTAATTCTTTGATAGCCTGACATAACTCCAATCTCGGCCCTGAATTTAGGGTACCTAGAGATATAAGCAACTCAGCAAATTTTTTACAGATAATATTTATTAAACCAACTTTTTTACAGATAATATTTATAAATTTTTTACAGATAATATTTATTAAAACCAACTTTTTGAGAATACATTGCCCAGGACAGAATGAAAGTTATACTTACTGAGAACTATCTGGGAGTTTGATTTAAAGTTTATGAAGGAATCATAAACTTTAATTATTAAATGAACTGGAAGTTGGGTTGATATTTACTTACTAGGTGTCTAGTCACGTGACAGGCCACCATAAACCAAATCCACCTAATTAGGGAGATAACATTATTTTTTTTTACTTAGACTTTCCAAAATCATAGAAGTCTTTATTAAAACAACGAATGTGATAAAAGAGTAAGCTGGAAGGAACTCTATCTTCTTTAGGGCTTGATCCCTAAAACTACAACACTTGCCGACACATGTAGTTATAAAAGATGAATTTTATTTTTAAATAATGAGGGAATCAATACGTGGAACAGCTGATCTGAAGTAGAATCCGAAGAGTGGGCAAATATACAGGCATCAAGACCTGAGAAGAAGTTACAAATAGATGCAAAACTGAAGACACTAGCTAATATCTAGAGGAAGATAATGGATTGCATTTTACTAGGCACAGTCTGCATACCTATGAACAAAAATCTTTTGCATTACTGTCAGATTTTTACAACTTAGTTGTAAAATAGCTCAAAGACTGAGCGATAGGCTGAGATCACAACGAAGTAAGTGCTAGACAGGAAAGTCAGTAATCCTTTCCATCTTTTTCATAATATTTCCCTAGGCATTCTGAAGTATTTTAATGAGCAAATCATGCATATTGATTAAACAATACATTTAACTTGAATATATCATGTAGAGAAATATTTAAAGAATACAAAGGTGTAATTTTTTCCCTTTCTCAATAAATATTTAAAGAAATACAAAGGTGTAATTTTTTCCCTTTCTCAATATTCTTAGCACTGTGAATATAAATTCTTTTCTCAATTTGCCTTTAAATAGATAAGCTCAAGTCCTTTTGCTTATTTGTGTAAAAATCTTCTGTGCCGTATTGCTCTGTCTTTGGGCCTTTAGGATCATTACTTTTCTCTGCTATAGGTGAGCTCCTCAGAGGGGAATGACACTTCTTATATGCTTTAACTGCTGACTGTTTTTAGCTCTTTTGCTCTCTACTCAATTTCTCTTACCCCTTTATTCAAAGGAAAGAAAATAAATCAGAAGTACAGATTGCCCAGGGACTTAAAATTGGTCTCTGAAATGAGGGCAGCCATTTTCAAATTAATTAATTAATTAATTAATTTTGTTGTGGGTCTGAGCCCTTACATCTGTGGAGTCTGATGCTTCCTTGGGTCCTAGGTGTCAGAATTTAATTGATCAATGGACACCCCATTGGTGTTTGGAGAATTGGAGAATTGATTTTGGTGCTGGCAACAACCTAGTTAAGTGGTGAGCAGAGAAGGTTGTGGAGAAGCCATAAGAGTTAGAAGAAATCCAAAAAGATCATTGTGTGGTGGAACCAAAAGAGAATTTTCTAATAAGGAAATAAATGGTTACTAGCATCGATGCTGCAAAGAAGTCAAGTAAGGAAAGGCCTGAAAAGTATGAATTGTATTTAATACTAACTTTTGAAAGTAATTCCAGGAAGGAGTCAGGGCAAGAATGGGGTAAGAGTGGAGGAGTTCATAAAAAGGGGCTTGAGGAAAATCAGTTGCAGTGAATTTAAAAATTACCTCAAAATGAAGTGAAGAATGCATTTTTCACTTCATTTTTTGACTTAGTGTGCCAAGCAGCGATTCTAAGCTGTTCATACATTTTGTCATCCTTGGAAACCGTAGTATTTTTTGCTCTTGCTTTGTAGATGATGGTGACAAAATTACACAGATATCCCAAGGTAAAGAAGATAGGATATGAACCTACATCTGCAGGACTGTGCATTTTCTCTATTTTTAACCACAACAGAAAAGCTGAGTTTCTCTGTCCTAAAAAATTCTCTAATTCAGAACTTCTGTTCCCCTAAGATACTAGATAACTGATTTCACTTATTTTGTAGTGGTGTCTTGGGTCACGTCACAATAATACAATTTAACCAGACCTAAAGGGGGGCAGCTTATATACTTGTGAACAATCTTTTTCTTTTCTTTAAATTGCTTCTTATAATGCTATTTTTGAGTTAGCTCTGAGAAGAAAATTGACTTTAAATGCCTAATAGAGTTTCAAGATGTCATAAACTTTTAATAGATCTCTAAAAACAGTTTTGCTTTATTTGTTTTTAATAAATGTTCTGTCTTTGAGATGACAAATGAGAGTTTAGATACAGCCAATGCATTTATATCTGAGTCAACCATCCACAGAGGCACTTGAGATGGAGAGGACATTTTTATTCTTCATTTTTCTTGCCAATTAATATGAATTGGTGCCACTGGAATTTAATTAGCTCAAAGTAGGCATTTTTCCCCTTAGACAAAGAAATGTTGCTTTACTGTCTTATTTTTTTAAAAGATTTATTTACTTATTTTAGAGACATTGAGAAAGAGAGAATGCGCGTGTGTGAGTGGGGCAGAGATAGAGAGGGAGAGAGAATCCTAAGTAGATTCTGTGCTGAGCAAGAGCCCAATCCCAATACCCTGAGATCATGACATGAGCCTAAACCAGGAGTTGCGCTTAACCACCTGAGCCACCCAGGTACCCCTTGTTTTACCATTTTAAAACATGATTCAGTTTCATCCATAAGTCTTTACTACTTGGAAAGGAAAGAAAACCTTAAAATCCAGTTGAGAATTGGTTTCCTAAAGCCAGGGCACTACTAATGAGAGAAAACCAGTAATTGTTTCAACTCACTGTTAAGTCAGTGTTTTCCAGTGGGAATGCAAAGGCAGCATATTCTAATGGCCAACGTTTTGTTTTATTTTGTTTTTGTTCTTAGATGAACAATCACAATTTATGGCAGCTTTGGAGACTGGCAACACTTATATAATTTAATGTAGAAAGGATTTCGTAGTTCTTTTAGAGCACCACTTCCCAAAATAAAGCATACAAGCTGAAGGGATTGTGTGTATAGTGTATCACCAGGGGCATATGAATACTTTAAGAGAAATTTTCAAGTGTTTATTTTCAATTTGTTAATGATCTGTAATATAATAGATGCACTTTTGGGGTTATGAGAGGACCTTCCACATAGCTTCCTAATTTTAATGATCATATTTGCCTTTATATTTCTGGTATTACTCCCATCAAAGAAATCTCAACGGGTGTCAGGGGGCACGCCATGAATGGATGTGGCATAGTGGATCAAACTGATAAAAGTAGTAAATGAATTGAATCTTCATGAGGCATACAGAAAAGATGTTCCAAACTCAAAAGAACCTGAACCATTTTATTCTGAACCATTACCTCAACAAAGAATCAATGCTTTAACAAGTTATCAAGTGAGAATTTATTACAATTGCCACTAAAGAATTGTTTACTAGCTGGCTTTTAGTTTAGAATGAGAGCTGATTGTTCTGAATTAGCAAAAAAAAAAAAAAAAAAAAAAAGCCTGGAAATTATTAATGATATTTTGTAGAAAATACTTAAACAATAACAACAATGACATGCTCTGAATTTGTATTGTTGAGTTTAAAATACAGGAACAGACTAAATATAGGACCAAATCTGGGGCTACATCTTTCTCTTTTAAAAACACTGACAATTTATTTCAGAAAAAAAATTGTCACATTACATTAATATAGTAAATTTATATTTTATTTTTGCTTTGGTTAATCTAATTGGTTGGCAAGTTTATTTTGCTTTTATAGTTTTGTTAGAGCTAACCACAGTACCTTTACCTCTGAGCATTGTAAGGGCCTATTTAGCCAGAGTGATTCCATCTTGGATTAAACAGTCATTTTTTTGTTTATGCAGTAAAACTTAAACTGTCTCTCCCCCCCTGCCCCCCAGGGGACTTATTTAAAAACAAGCCCGGGAAACCAGTCCCAGGTAACAAAGCCCAAATACAAGGGTGGGTCAGGCCAGGTGGAGGTATCCAATCAGTGGGGGTGCATATTGTCTCCCTAGCTACCAAGGAGTATGGGCCCCGCATTTTGGGCGCCAGTTCTGAACTAGCTGATAGGCTAGTTCAAATGTCTATTATAGGGTAAATTGTAATTCAATTGGTCACTTATGTGTGACCTAGCATGACTGTGTAGCTTTCTCTGTGTGTTATAATCTCATTGGCCACCTGTGCGTGGCCAGGCCCAACCACATGGCCTTTGCCCTTAAAGGCTAGTCTGTGGGGCAGAGAGGGTCACCCTCTCTGTAAGAGGCGCGGCCCCGAACCTTCAGTTTGATTCTTAATGCTTGCCGTGAAATAAAGCTTTGCTTGACCTTCGCTTTGTATCAGTCTCGCTCCTTTAATCACGAACCCATTATGGGGGGACCTTTCAAGCATATTTTATTAATATTAAAACAAAAGTGATCTTTGTCAACAAGAATCTGGAAGAAATGTTTTCCTTTTAAAGGCATCTGTGGCTGAGAGATGATTGTCTGCCAAATGGTCCATTTGTTCCCTGTTTTAGATGGGGTTTCCCAGAAGCAGAGCCAGGGATTGGAATTCTTGTATAATGATTTATTGAGGAAGTGATTTCAGAAGAGGATGGTGGTTAGTGAGAGCAGGATAGGACGGAGGGAGGAGCTAACCTAGGATGTGGTCTCAGCTGGAGAGCAGCTGGAACTAGATTGGTTCTACTGGAAGCTATAGAGCATGAATTTCCACAGCTTATTCAATGTCACCATGGGTTACAGCCCCCTGGAGTTATTATAATGGCTCCTATTAGAAGGAGAGAAATAGCTATGAGCCACTAATGAGGGCTAAGGCATGAGAACTGGGGGATGGGTATTCTAGCCCAGTGAAGTGGATCTGGGGAGAGCAACCATGAGGCCTGCTATAGTACCTGCCTTGCAGTGCTCAGATATACTTGCTTCTTAGATTAAGTTAACTCCATCTAGTCACAGTTTTTCCAGGGTCCTGAATGGTCAATGTTTGGGGAAGACTAATAAGAAATTTATTTAAATAAAGTATAGCTCCTGTGGTACAATTGGTCCAGACATACCCTTTATCCTTTCTTCTCTACTAGTTGTTCTAGAATGTCTCTTCCTTGGGTAGCACCTCTGTTGGACTAGTTGGCTTGTTTTACACCATCTGATGCAGTTACCATGCTTTTATCAGCCCGTGGTTATTGGACTTGTTCTTTATAGTGAAATTGGTCATAGAAATACAGAGATAACCCAACAAATCTCCCTGTTTGCACTGGCTAGCCATACTTTATTTTCTCATGATGAATAGGGTCAGTTACTGTGCTGGTGGTATGGTAACTGTTTTTTGTCTGATGGTCTACTGGCTTGAGTTGCTGAAAGTAACCAGGAGTTAGTCATAGCTTTAAGTTTATTGGGATTCTCTCCGTGTCCCCTGGTGAAAGCATCCTCCCTCTAGGAACCAGGACCATGGAGCCTAAATTACAGATATGGGGAAACACAAATTCCCTGAGTGGGTGACTGGGAGTGATGGTGAGTGGGTCCATTCCTGCTTTTACTTCTTTGTTCCCAGACCTTGCATTCTACTTACTGGTGACACAGAACTAGTAATGTCCATTGTTTTAGAGTATATACTACATCCTCAAGAAGAGCTTTCCATCCATGTAAAGTATTTTTGACAAGGTGGAAATTCAAGACCCCTCAAGAGGACATTCCACCACTATCAAGTTAGCAGCTTCTGGATGATCCAGAAGATGGTGGGATCAATAAATAGATACCATGGCTATGATCCACCACTGCTCATCTTTTGCCATAAAGTTTGTCTCGGGGTCCCTAGCAATGCTAAGTGGGATTTGGAGGCTTAGATCAGTCACTTTGGAGTGCTGCTAGCTTGGTGCCATGGGCAGAGACTAAAAGTTGTTGACAGTCCAGATGAAATATTGCCCTTATAATGCAGAAGGGGTTTGATGTAATCAACTTGTCACCAAATAACTGATTGGCTTCTTTGAAGGATGATACTGTATTCTCAGTGTTATGGGTTGCTGGCCTATTGAGCACTCACTGGTGGCAACAGTTGATCGATCATCCTTCATGAGAGGGAATCCATGCTGTTTGGGCTCTCACATGGCCTTCATCTCTGCCACCATTACTTTTCTGTTCTAGAGCCCATTGCATGAACACTATGTAGCCAACAACAGATGTTGGTTGCCATCTATTGGCAAGTCACCCTGTCAACTTTGTTATTTAGTTCCTCTTCCATGACAGACACTGTCTTGTGAGCACTGATTTATGATGCAAATATTGTTATATGTTGTACTCATTCCCCAGCACCATACAGATGCTTCTTCCATGTCCCTAATCTAATTGTACTCTTACCAGACTTCTAACACACCATATAAGGCATTTACCATGCAGTCAATTTTTACCCTTATTAGAGACTGCCTCTTTGTGATTCACAAGGTGAATGACCAGATGCACTGCTTGAAGTTCTTCCAATTGGAGGACTTCATCCCCATGGAGAACACTCATCACTATCTTTCAGGGCCATCCTTGAGTGGAGTCTGGTTCAATAGCAGTACATTTTCAGCTTGAACCTATATACCAAGCCAATCCACCTGTAAACCAAGCTCAGGTTTTTCCCTCCACCACTAGCTATAGATAGAATCTGCTTTGGATCCCCTTTTCTGGTGGGTATGGAAAAATAATGCTTTTGCAAATAATTAAACCTGCCAAGGCAAAGAATTCACTTTTTTATGTTCCACCACTCTTACAATAAGTATTATGTCTACCATTTAGCTCTGTCTACTCTCAGCTGAAAAAAATGAAAGTTCCTTTAAATACTGCCACATTTTGCTTTATGTTGATATTAATATATTTGAGCCTTCCATTTTCTCTCTTCAGTGCATTATTGGCACTTAGCATTATTCAAACAATTCTGATAACTACTTATAACTACTATTTCCTCTCTCTACCTCTCAAAACCAAAGGCACAGCATCTGTCAGTATAAATCACTATACCTGTATTCCACTCCAGTTCACTACAGGTAAAACTTACAATGATTCGACTGCTGCATGCCAGGACCTAATAATACTCCACTTGCCACTAATGCTGTCTGTTAATTGGTTTTGAATGATCTTACCTCAGAATCCCATTGTTAGAGCAAGCTTCCTAGGACCTATCAGGACAAACTCTGTTAGGCTGAGTTCTCTAGAAGCAGAATCTGAGGATTTCTATGCAAGATTTGTATGCAAGAGAATTACTGAGGGAGTACTCTGAGAAGTTAGAATGAGGGAAACTGGAAAGAGTTGGAGGGAAGCTAATCAAGGTATAGGTCTCAATAGGAGTCTATCTTAGCCTTTCTCAGGAAGCTCTGGAGCCTGATTTTCACCGTAGAAGTGGTGGTCTTTGAGGCAAAGGGCATGATTTTGTATACCAGTGTGTCAGTCAGTCTTTATTGCTATCCCTGGGAAACGGAAAAACTTCCCAGGCAAGATGGCTTGCACTTAGCTGGGGATAATTCTAAAGAGAAAGGGTGCAACTCTGAGGTCTTAGCAACAAACACTTACAGTAACTGAGGGATGAGTTCACTAGCCCAGTAATGGGCCCAAGACACCATCAGCTTTCACATTTTTTCTTCTTGTAGTTAAGCTGGGGCTATATGACTATTTCTAGCCAATGAAATGCACAATTTCTAATCCTTTTCCTGTTGCTGTGATTTGGAATGCTGCATGTTCCAACTGGTGAGTCTAGATGAGCAGAGACCCCTGAAAGTCCCTAATGGGCATGGAATATGGATGGGAACTAAAATCTCATTGTGTCAATTCACTGAGAATTGGGATCAATTTACCATTGCAGCATGACTTAGCCTATTATGTCTAACACAGAGTCTATCTATTACTTAATTCAGAGAAAGACTACTCTATAACCAATTATGCCTTACAGATGAAGAAACAGAAGCCCAGAGACATTATGTGATTTGTGTGAGTGTAAACCAGCAGCAGAAACAGGATTCAAACTCAGGCTTCCTAAATCTTCCTTATATCAGCTAGTAAGCACCAGGAATCCTCCATTAATATCATTTTACCACTAAATGAATGGCAGAAAGGGTTTCAACATAGTCAAAACTTATTAGTTCACTTATTCAATAGATGTATATTGAGCACTTAATATTTGTTAAACACAATTGTAGGTGCTGGGGATATGTCAAGAAAGACAAGTCTCTCACAGAACTTACTTTTTTTCTTTTTTAAGATTTATTTATTTATTATTTTAGAGGGAGAGAGAGGCAGACAGTGCAGAGGGGAGGGGCAAAGGGAGAGGGAGAGAGAGAATCTCAAGCAGATTCTGCACTGAGCATAGAGTCCGACACAGAGCTTGATCTCACGATCCTGAGATCATGACCTGAGCCGATACCAAGAGTTGGCCACTTAACTTACTGAGCCGCCCAGGCTCCCCGAGAAGTTACCCTTTAGTGAGTACTGAACCATTGATTTCACTGATGGGACTTTTCTAAGATGAGTTTAAAACTTTAATTTTAATACTGTATAAAAGTGTTTTCCATATAAAATAGATTACAGTTGTGTTTTTAACAAAAAATCTGATACACTACTACATTTATAAGAATTCACACATATGACTCAAGTCTTTCTTAGATGCTATCACATGTGAAAATCACATTTCTTATTTACTATCATCTATGTTTTTCACTAATAACGGTGCATAAATGAAACTTTGTCTTGGTAGGTCATTGTTATGACTTCAGCCTGCAGCTTTGCAAATTATTTAATACACTTAGCTGGGTTGGGATTCTTCCATTTCAGTGAAGTATCTGCACTTCAAAAAGTTTTTTACCATTGCAATTCAAAAGTGGCTTTTTGGAAGTTAACTTCCTGGCATTCCTGAGAATGTATGTCTCAAGTTGATCCAAGGATGAAATCCATCTGTCACAATCTCATTTAAAAATTCCTCAGGCTATTATTATGTGTATGACTGGCACTCCATCATCATCATCATCGTTCACTTATTCAGTCTATCAATATGCAACTAACATTTACAGAACTCTCAGCTATAGGCCAGGGCCAGTGATGTGAAAAGCAGACACAGTAATTGCCCTCATAGAGATTACAGTTAGGTGGCATAGAAGGACATTAGTGGAATAGACACACAACCTAAAGGAAAATATCAACCAGGGATTAGTGTGTATTGATCACTATCATGCAGATGATTATTACCATTGTCAGCAGGAACATGAGATTTGAATACCAACTCTCATTTTCTGTAATTCTAAAGTGCACATCATTTCCATATTTTAATATTTCTGAAATTTTTGCACCTTATAGTTTATGGCATCTTGGTGTCAAGTTTTAGGAATATCTTAGTCAATTTATTTTATTTCATATGAGCAATGAATGAAAAATCTGTGTCTCATACAGTTCTTTCACTAGGAATAAAACTATTGGGTTAATTGGCAACATTTTAAAATTTCTTAGTTGCATACAAAATAATGGTGCATTTAAAGTCAATGGCTTCTTAGAATATATATAGCTGTGTCTTCTATCTACTATGTGCTGGGAATACAAAGATATATTTTATAGCCTCTGTTTTCAGAAAAGTCCCTTCAACTTCAGTTAAATTCAACACTACCTGGCAGGAGTCACTGAGTGTTCTTTCTCTGGGGCACCAACATAGGAATGGGTAATAGCCTGTTTCATTTGCTAAACATTGGGATTACCTGCACCTAACATATTCAGCTTGTCTTCATTTGCTAGAGGTATCTCCCTTTTCCACCAATTTTCCTAATAATTTACCTCTGTAGCCAATAATACTTTGAAATAGCAAATACCACAAGCTGGTTGGCTTTATGATAGTATCATAGTACTTTCATATAACTAAGTGACACTGTCTGAGATTTTAAAAGCCAAATTTGGGACGAGGGAAAGAAAGGACACTATGTGCAAATATTGCTCTGATAACAGAACCAATTTTGTCAGAAGCACATTTAGCCTAATATTGGATAACACTGCTTCAGAGAGGACAGTTTGCAGCCTTGATTCTGGCTGGAAGGGATGCAGACTAGGAGGAGAAGAGTGTTTCACCTTGATAACAAGTTTATTTGTTGAATGTGAAGATGATGAAAGAAAGAGCATGTGGGTGCACACGTGCAATAGGAAGAGAGGGGCACACGTAAGACTGTCATACCCAGACTTGTTTTTAAACAATTTATTTATTTATTTATTTATTTGGAGATAGTGTGTGTGTGTGTGTGTGTGTGTGTGTGTGTGTGTGTGTGTGTTTGAACAGCAGGGGGGGAAAGAAAGAGAGAGAGAGAGAGAGAGGGGGGAAAAAAAATCTCAAGGGACTCCCTGCTGAAAACAGGGCCCAGCTGGGGTGGGGGAGCTCAATCCCTGAGATCGTGATCAGACCCTTAATCAAGAGTCAGATGCTCAACCTATTGAGGCACCCAGGTGCCCCATATCCAGACTTTTTAATTAGCTTTCGGACTATAGTAGATCCTCAATAAGGCTTTATTTAATGTGTGACTGATAAGGAAGTCTGGGGTGTCCTGAAACCCAGGTTATCCTTTATTGTTCACCCGTCTAGACAGAATACTTGGTAATGGTAACAAGCACAGCTAAGTTTGAGGGGGAGAGAAATCTCAAAGGATTTCATTATGTTACTTTCACTGAAAGTTTTACTGTAGAACATCATTATAGTTTTGTTGTTGTTGTTCTTG
Organism: Mellivora capensis; assembly: GCA_004024625.1. Lineage (NCBI taxonomy): Eukaryota > Metazoa > Chordata > Mammalia > Carnivora > Mustelidae > Mellivora > Mellivora capensis. The sequence goes on from PISX010022157.1 coordinate 18,120, forward strand.
CTTTTTTCTCCTTAGGGGGTTCACACTATGAGAAAGCTTACTAGCTAAAACTAGCTACTGATAAGATACTTCTGGCATGTCAATGAATACATTCTCTTGAATCCAAGACAAAATGGAATCTTCTACTGTTGTCCACAACTTTATAACACTGAGAATATGTTCCTTTATTTCTGTTAGGTGAATGGAGTGGCTCTCTGAATACACAATTCCTGGTTAGTAAGGACTAACTCACCTACATTTGTTAAAAGAACTGCCATTTAATGTTCTTTTTTTTTTTAATTTTAGTTTTTGAGTGTTCCAAGATTCATTGTTTATGTATCACACCCAGTGCTCCATGCAATATGTGCCCTCCTTAATACCCACCACCGGGCTCACCCATCTCCCTACCCCTTGCCCTCTAAAATCCTCAGTTTGTTCCTCAGAGTCCACAGTCTCACATGGTTTATCTCTCCCTCTGATTTCCCCCAATTAGCTTTTCCTTTCCTCCTCCTAATGTCCTCCATGTTATGCCTTATGTTCCACAAGTAAGTGAAACCATTTGATACTTGACTTTCTCTAATTGACCTATTTCACTTAGCATAATCTCCTCCAGTTCCATCCATGTTTATACAAAAGTTGGGTATTCATCCTTTCTGATGGCTGAGTAATATTCCATCGTATATATGGACCACATTTTCTTTATCCATCATCTGTTGAAGAGCATCTTGGCTTTCTCCACAGTTTGACTATTATGGACATTGCTGCTATGAACATTGGGGTACATATGGCTCTTCTTTTCACTACATCTGTATCTTTGGGGTCAATACCCAGTAGTACAACTGCTGGGCCATAGGGTAACTTTATTTTTTATTTTTTGAGGAATCTCCACACTGTTTTCCAAAGTGGCTGCACCAACCTCCATTCCCACCAACAGTGTAAGAGGCTTCCTCTTTCTCCACATCCTCTCCAACATTCGTTGTTTCCTGTCTTGTTAATCTTTGCCATTCTAACTTGTGTAAGGTAGTATCTCAGTGTGGTTTTGATTTGAATTTCTATGATAGCTAATGATGATGACCATTTTTTCATGTGTCTGATAGCCATTTGTATGTCTTCTTTGGAGAAGTGTCTGTTCATGTCTCCTGCCCATTTTTTTGACATGATTATCGGGTTTTTTGGGTGTTGAGTTTGAGGAGTTCTTTATAGATCTTGGATATCAGCCTTGTCTGTAGTGTCATTTGTGATCTTCTCCCATTCTGCCAGGTGCCTCTTTGTTTTGTTGACTGTTTCCTTTGCTGTGCAGAAGCATTTAATGGGTTTAGATAAGTAGTTTATTCTAGGGTGTCTCCACTCTGTCACAACTTAAGAAGTTCTACTTCTTTGTTAGCTTTTGAGACAGAATTCTCCTCATGCAATGACTTCTTTGAGATTAAAACCAAGCCAAACAAACAGGCATCAAAAGGAAAGAACGAATATTTAGCATACCAGAATTATACTGCTGTGAGAAACAAACACTGTAATTCTGAGTTAGCAATGCTGCCTCTGGAACCTGAAAATGGTTCCTGAACCTGCATCACATACTCTACAATACAAGTAAGTGAACAAAGAGTATAATGCAAACATCTCAAGCTCACATTCCCAAGGTCCAACTCACCATTTCTTTAAGGCAAAGAGGAAGATTTCAGTCAATATTACAAAAAAATTCAATTGTTTTTAATCTTTTCTGAATTAGAAAACCATCTATAGGGAGGCCCTGGGGAATATAGGAATAAACATTGTCTTGAGACTTGTGATCTGGCCCTAAAATTCTACCTCTCACCACCTCTGTGACCTTGAACAGGTCACTTCACCATTCTGGGTCTGTTTCCTTACCTATACTTCAACCCCACTGAGGATTATGAAAGCATTGAAGTAATCTCGAAGATTATTTTTAGCTCAAATATTTTTTGGTTTTATAAAAAGGATGATGGTTGAAGTTAAAGAAATTTTTTAAAAAATTGTGCAGGGAAAATTATGAACTGTTGATGAGACCAATATTTATAATGCAGTGGGAAGGAAAACCAACATTTATTGAGTGCCAGCTGTATGCCAAACATTGTACTAAATGCATCTATCTTATTTAAGATTCCCAACAGCACAACCAGACAGTATTATTATCCTTATTTGACAGATGAAAATAAATCATAAATCAAAGTTATGCAATTTGCATAGCTGGTAAATGGCGGAACCAGGAATTTGAACCCAGGAAAAGTTTGCAAAGACACTGTTCTTTTTAGGAAGCAAAGAAGGAAATTGAGAAGAATACATACCTGTTAGAGAATAACTGTGCTGAGGTAAGATTTTCTGAATGAGTTCATAATATTGGAGATTTAGCATTGTCCTGCTGGCTTTTGAAACTTTTTGCAATATGCACAGTTGGGGCAATAGAACCTATGTGATATTTATGATATTTATTTCAACTTGGTAACCTTCACAAAGCAAAAAGATATACTCACTGTTTTATTCATTTCACCCATGGAGCTCTCTTTTTTGTTATTTTATACTTTAGCTAGAAGGGAGAAGATTATTCCCAATGAGAAAAAGTAGCAAGACCAAAGCTTCAGATCTGAGCCCACTATATTACAATGTTATTACTTTTCAAAAGACTTTAAGGGCCCAGAAAGCCTACATTCAGCTTTGGCTTCTATATGTACTACAGGGTCTGCCAATAGTAAGTGCTCAATAAATGCAGTCTCTTTCTACTTATAAACTAGATTCATATTTCAAATACAAAATGAAAAAAAAATGGGGAATGATAAATGGCCCATATACCCCCCAAGAAAAAACAATTCAGTAGTTGTGCAAAGGACCGAAAATGTAAAATTATGAATTATACGAAGATGAACATAAAAACAAATTATGAATGTTTGTGTTTTACGTAGAGCACACTTCTGGTATGAAGACATGTTTGCAAATTTTATCATCTGGAATTTTCAGGCAGGCGTTAGCCTAGTTGAAATTCCCCAGCAGTATTAACAATGAGCATCCTCATAATTTGCCAGAGTTGTAGTCCCCCATTTAAAGTCAAGAATAGCTCCCTGAGTTATTTTGGCTCACGTTTTGAAAAGAGACCAGAGCAGCTGCACAGGAGTGTTGGGTGTCCTCATAGTTCATCCCTTGGGTGATGTTTCTTCCACTTATTGCTGTTTGTTCCTATTTTTAAATCATTGTCAGTATTTTTTCCTTGGCTCTTCTCACTGTCTGCACTTTTCTGGCTCTTCTACACAAATGGTTTTATGTGCTTTTTCTCCTAGATTTAACATTAGTTGAGCTCCTTTGCACATTTTTGGTCAAAAGTGAATAAAAAGTTTTTTAAAGCATTCAGCAGATGTAGATCCCAATTTTACTTTTATGATTTCAAACTGTATAATATTTCATATATTAAGCTCTTGGGTGTTATATTCCAAATATTCTTTTTAATTTGTGTTCTTCTTAGAGCAACAATATGTCCCCTCAAGCATACTGTCTTGAGGGGATTTGTTTTAATTTCCCCTGCCGTAACTTCTTTCATTAGATAATTTATGTCTGCAGGGAATACTTCCTTTTCTTTGGTTACACTACGCTCTTGTATTTTCTGAATTATCAATGCATTGAAGACATAGAGACCATTTTCTTTTTAGCTATTTAAATTGTAGATTAGGGAATAGTCCTCTCAGAATGGTGTTAATTGGGAGAAAAGCCATTATGAAATTAAGTTTCCAAGGGTTTAGAAAGTAATCAAGTGAGGCATACACTTACTGACCTTCTTAATCCCATCCACATTCATGATTTCTTTCTGCTTCCATCAGAACCTAAGACTCTTTCTATACCTGGGGAAGTTACAGCTTTCACCAAACCATTCGACCAAACCCAAAATCCAGTTAACCTAGGAGCCATGGTCCTTCAATAACAGCACCAACCTCAAGAAAAACTCTGAGACTACATGCCTGGCCATGTAAATACACATGTGAATAAAGAACTAGTTTCTGTGTTTGAAAAATTCATTTTGAAGGTTTATTTTTTAAAACAAGGGGAGACTACAAGCCAGGTTAGGTATGTTTGATTAAACTTTTCATTTGGAAATAAAATGGATTATGCTTGGTGATTAAGATCTGCATGTTTAATGTATTGAAGACACAGAAAGAGACCTTCCTTGGCATCATACTATAGGCTGTAAATTCTTCTGGGAAAGGGACTGTGTCTTACTCATTTGTGTTTTCCCATCATTTAGTATATTTCCTGGTATATAATAAAATATTCAGGAAGTGAATTTAGTATATTTCCTGGTATATAACAAACATTCAGGAAGTGATTGATGAATAAATGAGTTAAGCAAACGAGAATCAATGCGTAACCTGAAATGTTCCCTGCCCCCCCCCCCTTTTTTTACACAAGAAGAGGGAGACACTTATTAGGAAGCCCTTTAAGATCAGAGAAATTGTATGCATAGCAGATGATGTAATAGGGGTGTTCTAAAATCAGCAGGCCTACATGAAGAACCTTGATTGTTATGTGTTTTATTTATTTTTTTTTAAGATTTTATTTATTTGACAGAGAGAGATCACAAGTAGACAGAGAGGCAGGCAGAGAGAGAGAGGAGGAAGCAGGTTCCCTGCTGAGCAGAGAGCCCGATGCGGGACTCGATTCCAGGACCCTGAGATCATGACCTGAGCCGAAGGCAGCGGCTTAACCCACTGAGCCACCCAGGCGCCCTGTTATGTGTTTTTAAACCAAAATTATACCTTGTCCTTTTGAATGGTGAAAAACCACTGTAAATATAATCTATCGATTTGCCTATTTGTCCTAACTAGCAAAAGTAATCTGAACCTCATTTTAGTTTATGGAGAATCTAATATGGACCAAACTGACAGAGTTTTAATTTTTTGATTAAAATGCATCAAAGTAGAAAGCTATGATCACATTAGCAATTAGACATGTTAGCAATTTTGAAGATATTATGGAATTTGTCCAAGAATCCCAGAATGCTGAATTATACTTTCAACCTTCCCTCAAGGTCATCACCCAGAAAACAAAGCAAGAAAAATGTTACACTTTGTTGCTGGCAGAGACCTTGGTTCCAAATGCCAAAGGAGAGCTCTGGAGAACTACACTGTTTTTTTTGCGGAGAAATGCTTTATCTAATCTTGGCTGGCCTCAATTTACTTAAATGAATTGGCAAAGAATCTTGTTTAACCTATTTAACCTCCAAACAAAGCCATCGATGTTACCACTCTTGGGTGATCTTAAAGAAGCAGAAAAGAGTCTAAGAGACTAAGAGAATTTATCCAAGTGTATGGGTGGTATAGAGCTATGCATCCGAAATGAGAATGACCTTCTGTCTTAGAGGAGTGTGCAATAAGAAAGTATCTCAGTATTAGTGGAAAAAGAAGTTCAAATGAGACCTCACATTTTTGAATTCTCTATTTTTAATTTCATCTGTAACTCTGCCCACTCAATGACTAATTAATTGCTTTCATCCAAACTAATTCCAGTGGATTTCATCTGGATATAGAAGAAAAAGATGAAAGAAATACCTAGAAGTCCTGCAACAGACCAACACTAAACAGAACCAATTGCCTTCTGTCATACATGAAATGTCACAGGGGAAGAATAATCAATTTGCGAAGAAATAAAATATCTGCTACAAAGGACATGATAATGGCATTCTTTTCATAGTATTCTATGATTCTAGTTAAGACAGTGTATTACTGCTGAAAGAATAGAAAAATCAATTACAAAAGCTAAATAGAGAACCCAGAAATAAACCCACACAAATATAGTCAACTGCTCTTTGACAAAGGAGCCAAGGCAATACAATGTAGCAAAGACAGTCTTTTCAACAAATGGTCATTCACATGCAAAAATGAAACAAAAGTTAACTCAGAATGCATCATAGACCTAAATTTAAAATGCAAAACAATAAAACTCAGAAGAAAAATAGGGGCAAATCAAGATGATCTTTGGTTTGGTAATGGTTTTTTAGATACAACACTAAGAGCTTGGCGCATGAAAAAAAAAAGACTGACAAGTTGGACTTCATTAAAATTAAAAACTTGTGCTCTGTGAAAGACACTGTTAAGAGAAGGTAATGACAAGCCACACAGACTGGGAGATAATATTTGCAAATCACGTATTTGTTAAAGGACTGGCATCCAAAGTATACAAAGAATTCTTAAACTCAACTTTAAGAAAACAAGCAATCCAATTATAAAATGTGCAAAGGATCTGAACAGATCCCTTATCAAAGAAGATTATATATATATATATATATGGCAAACAGGAATTTGAAAAGGTCCTCAAAATCATGTCATTAGGAAATTGCAAATGAAAACAATCAAAAGAGGTTTTCTTCATAGCAGATACTGGAAGATGAACTTTCTCTTGATTGAGCATAATTCCATACCCTACTTTCCTCTAAGATATCTAGGGCTCCTAAAGTTATAAACCCAGACTTGAACATTGGTATCTCCCCAGAAACCAAAGTCCTCTCAGTGCTCAAAATGCTCTATTATTATATCATGATGATCATCGTTAAGTGTTTAATATGACTGCAATAAGTCAAGCATTGCTCAGATGTTAGGGATAATTAAAGTGAAATAGGAAATTGTCTGAAATTTTCATCAATTTGAAGAAAAATCCAGATCAATATTTTCAAAGTACTAAAAATTAACTTTGTTCTGAAAAGGAAAAGCTTAGAGATATCTAAATATTGAGATGAATGTATTAGTTTTGCTAATACTGCTGTAACACATTACCACAAGTTTAGTGGCTTACCAAAACACAAATTTCCTGTCTCATAGTTCTGTAGGTCAGAAGTCTGAAATGGGTCTCACTGACTAAAACCAAGGTGTTGGGAGGGTTGTGTTACATTGTGGAACATCTAGGAAAGAATTAGTTTTCTTACCTTTAACATCTTCCAGAGGCTGCCCACATCCCATGACTCATAGCCTCTTTCTAGCTTCAAAGCCAGAATGGCATGTCAAGTCCTCACACTGAATATTCTCACACTTTTCTGCCTCCCTCTTCTACTTTTAAGGACTATTCTGGTTACATAGGGCTCATTTGAATAATCTAGGATAATCTCCATCAGCTGATTAGCAAACTTAATTCTACCTGCAAATTAATTTCCCTGCTATATAAAGTAACATATTCACAGACTCTGTGGATTAAGATATAGGCATTTGCGGGGGTGGGGGTACTGTTCTGTCCACAATAAATAACAAGCCAGAAGTTGCTGCCCCTATTGGCTCTAATAGCTCAGAACTTCACAGGAGCAGTGTAAATGACCTCATTAACTTAGTTGGGGAGACTAGTGAAAAGGTCTTTCAGCAAACCCTACTGTGAAATTCTTTCCACAGAAATTTATGGGGATGGACATAGCTCTCTGACATCACTTTGTATCTACTGATCTGCTTATACCTCCTAGTAAATTTAGTGCCTTGTTTTAGCAGTCTTCTTTCTTTTTAAAAAAGAAGGAAATGTTAAAATACAACTAACTTTATTTCCAAGGAGGCAGATCTCTCTTTTGCATGACATTGGGAGAGAGCAAAAATATACAAGAAGACATAGCAAACGTTCTCACTAGTTATCTGATGACAAGTGAATTATGTTATTTATGGCTATAGATCTATTCCCAGCTTCCTCAGAAATGCTTTGGTGTGGAAACAATGAACACTGAAAGATCATCTCAGCCTGTGTTCTAAGCCGTGACAATTTCAGAGACTAATAAAAGGAAAAGAATAAACAGAAATGTTTTGTTTCTCTGAGGCTGACCAAATTGGGAATGGATTCCCTGGTCTCACAGACACACCCTTCTGAAAGCAGTAAAACCACAATATGTGAGTCTGCACCCTTCCCTAAGCCTGCCTACACCAGGGGAAGGAAAGGCTCAGGTCTGAACATCCTTTATCAGTCAGAGAGTCATAGAGGTGGGATATGAATTGCCCTATAATTTTAGAATTTGTCATTTCATACTTAGGGTGAGCCCTTTTGGCTAAATGGAAGTGATACTCATTGGGATTTTTCAAATGTAGAGTAATGAAGTTTTAAGATATCTACTAAACACAATGGTGTAATAAGCTTCTTAGTTGTGTTCAGGACAGAATTTTTATGATTATGCAATCATTTTCCAATTTTCAGCCTTCTAAAATAAACATCTGGACAGGGTTAAAATCCCCTACGGAGAGAGACTGGGTGCCATTTTATTATTTGTCGATAATGTGCTTTAGGTGCTAGGCTCAATAGCACTGGCTTCTCTGTTCTGTAACTTTTGTCCTTATGTAAAGATGACTCAGGAGAAATGTTACCCAGATAATTCTCATATTTCTTGATGTTTCATAGTTACTAATCTCCTCCATACTTGTTCTAACTAATTTTCTGGACGCATCACTAATGTGTCTGATTCTTAAGGTCTAGATGGATACAGGGAATTGGCATCTTTAGCAGGGTTCCCAGGATAACTCTGATCATGTAGTTCTCTAAGCACACTTTGAGAAACATGGCCTTAGTTCCGTGAACCATTCTGGATGAGTGTTGTGTGCATCCACTTTGCACAGCTATCGTCGTTAAAGAACACACTCTCACATTACACTCTGGGCCAATTAATCTGATTTCTCTAACATGAGTGTTCTAATAGTTCACTCTTCAAAGTGGTGAGGGATTTCTCAGAACCACTTTGGTTTTTGGAGAAGTGGAGTGACTGTATCAACACTGCTTTTGTTTTTGTAATGTGGGCAGAGGACAAAATTAACCTTTAGTTTTCTGGTTTGAGTTAATCATTTAGTCCAAAAAAGAAAGCCATTAAAATACTCACTTTGTCATTTTCTTTGATTACAAACCAAATAGACTTGGTAATTGAGATTTTGATGAATCTGGACAATTTCAATATCCACATTGGGGCATGTGTTGCAGGGGAGGAAAAGGAAGGAGTGAGAGTGGGTAAGGAGATTTTCAAGACATTTTATTTTGGAGATATTTGCCACTATTCCTGACATCAACTCAAGCATTCCACAAACAGGTGGCTCTTAACATTTTGGGGAGAGTCGTGGACTCCTTGGGGAATCTGATTGAAGATCCAAAGCCCTTCACCAGAAAGATGCATTTAGACATGCTTTCACACAAAAATTCTCAAACAACCTTAGGTATGTTATGGACCCTCCCACACCAAAGCTCATCCATATTTAGAACTTGTGTTCTGAAAAGATTGCCAGTGCCCCCTCCCTTTAGAGAATTCTTTTTACCACGATCACAGACTCTCTGGGATTAGTCTTTCTGCATTATATAAATACAAATCACCTGGGGTAATTGTAAAGTGTATAGATGTCTGGTTTCCATCCTCAGAGAATGATTCAACAGGTCTGGGGTCCAGCCTAGGATGTTGCAGTTATTTTATGACCCTCAGATGATGCTGATGCAGGTAATAAATGACCACAATTTGAGAAACAGTCAAAACTGAGAAGTTGGGCAGTGACGCAGAAAGAGGTGGCTCAACTGGTGCAAAAATATAGTAAAAACAGGCAGACCACTTCCCTCTACTGCATAGAAACCTGGATTAAAAGAGTGGAGCTGGCTCTTCCCATTCCAGACCTGCTCTATCTGCCCTTCTGTTCAGCTTGGCTCTCCATTTTCCCCAAGGAAAATTTCCCATAATGCCCATTTTAACTTCATATTTTTTGCATAAAATATTGAAAATGAGGGTGCATGGGCAGAACAATTTTTCTCTCACCCTGAACTCTCACAACAGGCCAAGGGACGATTCTTTCTCCTCAAAGGGACTTCCCTCTCCTGTGTTCATGGAGCTTCATTGCTTAGAACTCGGAGGTAAGGCCAGGATGTATTGAATAGAAGAGCTGCAGAGACTCTTCCTCACCAGCCTCTAGATTTTTCCAGATAGTAACTTGGCTGGATATTTTAAAACAGTTCAGAAGAACTTCTGTAGGTTGGCAGCAGCCATTGGTGAGAAATTCTTTTCATTTGTTGAGATTTTATTTGTGCCAGTGGACAAGAGTACTATAGAAGCAAACAAAACAGCTTAGATCCTGTCCTGCCTTAAAGGCCGGGCTCATCACTTGCCTTATTGATATTTCAAAACACTGGTCAGAATAAAATACAAACCTATCCACCCACTCCAATCAAACAGGGCATACAACAGAAAATTCTGTGCAAATATCTCAATGTAAAATTTTAAATTTCATAATTTATATCAATTATAATTTTAAATTTTAAAACTTCTTTTAGAGAACAAAGGCATATTGTTTTCATGGCATTGACCTCAGCTAACTTTCAAAACACTAGCTTGTCAAACTTCCCTCTTTTATCCCTTACTATAAAGATTGCTTTCAGATATTTTGCGAAGAAATGGAAGAAGAGATTGTCACATGTGGTCTGATGCAAGAGGACATTTCAGTGGCTCTCATCAAGGCAAAAGAAAAAAACAACCAGATTTGATGAGTCTTTTATTTTTGACTCAGTGAGGTGGTTCCCTTGGCAACTAACATGGGAGGTGATAGATCTGGAAGAGCTGAGCACTCCTCTCCCACTTCACCCACAGCTGATTAAAAGGCTTTCAGACAAACAATGTTGATACACAGGAACAATGAATGTCAAATGCGATGGTGGGGAAATATAAGGGTGGCAGGTTGGGGGAAGCAAGACAACTGCTTAAGTGTTATCAAAATTTAAGTGAAATGAAACATATTGAAGGCACTGTTTCATTAACATTCAAATCAATTATACTCAATCAAATCTAATTATTTTATGTTGTTGTTTGTCTCCTAAGTGATTCCACATCAAGTGATTCCTTGATGTGAAAAGAACAGAACTTTCTTGATTAGAAAACAGCTGACAAATATTTGATTAAAAACCTAATGAGACTTGCACTGTGGTAAAGCATGGAGTTTCAAAGAATAAAAAAGATAGTTTGGGGTTTTGAAAAACTTGGATTGTTATGAATTTCCAAAGGAAGTGGTATGTGAGGTGTGGCATTCTCAACTTGGCATCGAAAGACTTGAACTCACAGCTGGCCTTTCAGTAAGATGTTTCAGAGAACAAATAAACAATAGTAAAGTGTTCACAACTGCAGCTCCCATTTGTTCTGATTCATTGCTATTACAATATCATTGACTATTTCTCTTATGCTGTACCTTTTATTCCTGTGACTTTTTCATTCCTTAACTGGAAACTTATATCTCCCACTTCCCTTTAACTGTTCTATAACGGTTAGGCACACCCCTCTGGCAACCCTCTGCACACCCCTCTGGCAACCATCAGTTTGTTCTCTGTATTTGTAGGTTTGCTTTTGCTTTTTTTTTTTTCTTTTAGATTCCACTTATGAGTGGAATCACATGGTATTCACCTTTCTCAGTCTGACTTATTTAACTTAGCATAATATACTCTAGGTCCATCCATATGTCTCAAATGGCACAATAGCATCCTTTTTACAGCTGTATAATAAATACTCTATCGTGTGTGTGTGTGTGTGTGTGTGTGTGTGTGTATCACATCTTCTTTATCTTTTCATCCATTGATGGACACTTAGGTTGTGTCCATATGTTAGCCATTGTAAATAATAAATATAGGGGTGCATATATCTTTTTGCATTAGTGTTTCTTTCTGTTTCCCTTGGCTAAGTGCCCAGTTGTGGAATTATTGGATCATATGGTACTTCTATTTTTAATTTTTGAGGAATCTCCATTCTGTTTTCCTGGTGCCTAATTCAATTTGTATTTATATTCCCCCACTGTCCTATTGCAACAGTGTATGAGGATTGGAACGGTGTATGAGGGTTCCTTTTACTCCATATCCTCATCAATGCTTGTTATTTCTGGTCTTCAATTTTAGCTATTCTAACAGGCTTAAGGTGATATCTCATCATAATTTGGACTTGCATTTCCCTAATGATTAGTGATGTTGAGCATCTTTTCATGTATCTGTTTGCCACGTGTATATCTTCTTTGGAAAAAATGTCAATTTAGGTCCTCTGCCCATTTTTTAAGTGGATTGGTTGGGTTTTTTGGTTTGTTTGTTTGTTTTGGTGTTGAGTTGTAGAATTTTTTAAAAAAAATTTTGGGTATTAGGGGCGCCTGGGTGGCTCAGTGTGTTAAGCCTCTGCCTCTGGCTCAGGTCATGATCTCAGGGTCCTGGGATTGAGCCCTGCTTCAGGCTCTCTGCTCAGCAGGGAGCCTGCTTCCTCTCCTCTCTCTGCCTGCCTCTCTGCCTAATTGTGATCTCTGTCACTGTCAAGTAAATAAAATTTTTTTAAAAAATCTTTTAAAAAAGGGGGGGTGCTGGGTGGCTCAGTGGGTTAAAGCCTCTGCCTTGGGCTCAGGTCATGATTCCAGGGTCCTGGGATTGAGCCCTGCATCGGGCTCTCTGCTTAGCAGGGAGCCTTCTTCCTCCTCTCTCTCTCTGCCTGCTTCTCTGCCTACTTGTGATCTGTATTTGTCAAATAAATAAATAAAATCTTTTGAAAAAATAAAAAAAATAAAAATTTTGAGTATTAACCCCATATCAAATATGTTATTTGCAAATATCTTTTTGCAGTCAGTAGGTTATCTTTTTGTTCTGTTGATGGTTTTCTTTGCTGTGCAAAAGCTTTCTATTTTGGCATAGTCCCAATAGTTTTGCTTTTGTTTCCCTTGCCCTAGGAGACATATCTAGAAAATGTTGCTACAGCTAGTGTTAGAGAAATTACTACCTGTGTTCTCTTCTAGGATTTTTATGGTTTCAGATTTCATATTTATGTCTTTAATCCATTCTGAGTTTATTTTTCAGTATGGTGTTAAAAAGTGGTGCAGTTTTAGTCTTTTCCATGTAGCTATCCAGTTTTGCTAGAACCATTTATTGAAAAGATTGTCTTTTCCCTACTGTATATTCTAGCCTCCTTTGTCATAGCTTAATTGACCAAATAAGCATGGGTTTATTTCTAGGCTGTCTATTCTATTCTATTGATCTATGTGTCTATTTTTGTTCCAGTACTATTGGCTTTTGACTACTACAGCTTTGTAGTACATCTTGAAATCTGGAATAGTGATACACCCAGCTTTGTTATTCTTTCTCAAGATTGCTTTGACTATTTGGGGTCTTTTGTGATCCCATACAAAATTTAGTATTATTTTTTCTGGTTTTCTGAAAAATGTTATTGGTATTTTGATTAAGATTGAATCTGTAGATTGCTTTAGATAGTGTGGACATTTTAATAATATTCTCCCAATGCATGAGCATGGAGTATCTTTCCATTTGTGTCATCTTCAATTTCTTTCATCAGTGTTTTTTAGTTTTCAGAATACAGGTATTTCACATCTTTGATTAAGTTTATTTCTAGGTATTTTATTCTTTTTGGTGCAATTGTAAATGGTGTTGTTTTCTTAATATTTCTTTCAGCCACTTCATCATTAGGATATAGAAACACTACCAATTAACTTTGTATCATGCAAATTTATCATGCAAATGAATCATGAATTCATTTATTCTATTATGAATCATGATTCATGAATCATGAATTCATTTATTCTATTAGCTTTTTAATGGACTCTGTAGGATTCTCTATGTATAGCATCGTGTCATATGCAAATAGTGACAGTTTAACTTCTTTTTTACCAATATGTATACCTCTTATTTCTTTTTCTGGTCTGATTGCTGTGGCTAGGACTTCCAGTACTATGTCAAATAAATTTGGCCATAGTGGACATCATTTTCTTGTTCCTGATCTTGAAGGAAAATCTGTTTTTCACCATTGAATATGGTTTTAACTGTAGGGTTTTCATTTATGGCCTTCATTATGTTGAGGTATGCTACCCAATCCCTCTTTGTTGAAAGTTTTTATGATGAATGGATGTTGTACTTTGTCACATGGTCTTTCTGTATCTATTGAAACTATCATATGATTTTCATCATTTGTTTTATTCATGTGGTGTATCACACTGATTTGCAAATACTGAACCATTCTTGCAACCCTGGAATAAATTCCACCTGATTGTAGTGAATGATATTTTTAATATATAGATGAATGTGGTTGGCTAATATTTTGTTGAAGATTTTTTCATCTATGTTCATCAGGCATATTGGTCTGTAATTTGTGTGTGTGTGCATATGTATCTGTGTGTGCATGGTATCTTTGGTTTTGCTATTAGGGTAATGCCAGCCACACAGAATGTATTTGGAAGCTTTCCTTCCTCTTTTATTTTT
>PISX010022158.1:0-32269 GCA_004024625.1 Mellivora capensis
AAAAAGTTTAGCAGTTCTTCAAAAGGTTAAACACAGCCTTACCACATCACCCAGCAATTCTATTCCTAGGCATATACTCAAGATAAATGAAGGCATATGTCCATGGAAAAAATTGTCCATTAATGTTCAAAGCAGCATTATTCATAACAGCTAAAAAATGGAAACAGCCCCAAATGCCCATCAACTTATGAGTGGATAAAAAACATGTGGTATATCCATGCAATAGAATACTATTTAGCAATAAAAATAAAGGAGTAACACATGCTACAACATGGATAAGCCTTAAAAACATTTTGCTAGGGGTGCCTGGGTGGCTCAGTGAGCTAAAGCCTCTGCCTTCGGCTCAGGTCATGATCCCAGGGTCCTGGGATAGAGCCCCACATCAGGCTTTCTGCTCAGCAGGGAGCCTGCTTCCCTTCCTCTCTGTCTGCCTGCCTCTCTGGCTACCTGTGATCTCTGTCTTTCAAATAAATAAATAAAATCTTTAAAAAATTTTTTGCTAAGTATAAGAATCAGTATCCAGCTTTATGTATGTTTCATCTACAATATGGGGAAGAATTATCTTCCTCAGGCTGTATGCTTTGAGGATTCTTGTGGTCCTCCTTGTCTCATAAATCTATTGAAGGCTTGGCTCAATGTCTCAGCCACTCAGCCACTTTTCTAAACCCAGAATCAGCAGAGGTCTCTATTTTTCCCTCTTTTCCAAAACACTGGCTTTTTGATTTATCATAGTCTTGTTATAATCCCAATGGTTGTAATCAGATTTTTTTTTTTACTTTTACCAGATTTTCAGAACAGTTGTTGGTTGAACAGTTACTGAAATCCTCTCTTCTGATAATACCTTAAAAGAAAACTAATTCCATCATTTGTTGTCATGTCATTTCCATGCTTTAATGACCTTTTCGTTATCCCTAGGATTACTACATGATTTTTCAAGTAGTTTACAGTCCCAAGATTGTCCCCTGCTCCTGACCAAGACCATTACAGATGCTCTTCCAGAAAGGACAGTGATCTTGTTTGCACAGTGTTTCCCAGAGTTTGGGGGTTAGCGGTGACAGCAAATCACTGGTGGTACCCATTTAGGGTGATAAACACATGCAGCAATTATTTATTCATTTATTGCTTTTTGATTATGCAACATTCAATTTATTTCTTTCTTATGGTACCAGAGCTCCAATTTCCTTTGGAAGAATAAAACATCTCTCCTTCTATTATTCAGGGTTCTCCAGAGAAACAGAACCATTTATACATATAAAAAGATTTGTGATAAGATATTGGCTTGCATATTTATGGAGGCTAAAGTCCCACAATCTGCCCTCTGGAAGCTGGAGACCCAGGAAAGCCAGCTATGTAGTTCAAAGGCCAGAGAGCTGCAGAGCCAGAGGTGTGGATATTCTAGTCTGACTCTGAAGATCTAAGAACCAGGAGCACTGAGAGTAGGAGAAGATAAATGTCCTGGCTCAAACTATGGGGCAAAAGGAAATTCAACCTTCCTCAGTCTTTTGTTCTATTCAGACCCTCACCAGATTGGATAATGCCCACCCACACTGAAGAAGGCCATCTGCTTTATGCAATCCACCAATTCAAATGCTAATTTTTTTTCAGAAACATCCTCATAAACACCACAGAAATAATCTTTAACTAGATTATCTGAACAACCCATGGAACAGTCAACTTGACAAAAATTAACTGTCACTTTCCCATTGCATATATTCTTGTGGAATTGTTGCTCAACTTCATTGCCCTCACTGTTGAAAGAATAGAAATGTTCTCTAAGCCAGTTGGGTTTCCTGCTCTGAAGCATTCACTCTTGACTACAGAGATACAAATTGTGTATGTGGAGTGGTAGACAGTGGGACTGATTCAACTTTCCAGTAATCAGTTCACATTATCTACTTCATGTTCTCCCAATATTGGTTTTTGTAGCTTGCAAATAAAAAAAAAATAGTAACAATAGTATTTATTCAAAAAATAAGAATATGATTCAATTTATAATTTTCCTTTAAATGACCACATCAAAAAGAAATAAGCAGTTTGGGTGCCTGGGTGGTTCAGTCAGTTGAGAGTCAACTCTTTGTTTAAGCTCAGGTGGTGATCTCATGGGTCAAGAGACTGAGCCCTGCATTGGGCTCCCCACTCAGCAAGGAGTCTGCTTGAAAATTCTCTCCCTCTGCCTCTCCCCCCACTTCCTCTCTTTCAAATAAATAAATAAATCTTTTAAAAAAACAGAATCAGTTTAATAAGGACTTAACTTTAAAACTCCTGTAACACATATTGATCTCCATTTATATAACTAACAAAAAGGTGCAGCTTCAAGCTTAGAATTTAGGGCAAACAATAGCACACTGCTAGAATTTAATGAAATTTTTAAAATTTTACATTTCTTTCTATGTATATAAGGTGTCACAGGTTTTGTGTTTATGATACTTGACATAAAATTGTTTTTAAAAACAATTTAAATAATAATAATTTAAAAAATTGAACAGTTGAAGGTTGATATGAAAAAAATCAGAACATGTTTTTGAAAATGACTGAAGTTTGGGAAACACAGACCAACTGAAGGAATCTGGTCAGTGGCCAGTTCAGTGGTTAGTCTAACCCATTCTTCATCATTACTCCCACGGTCAAATTTTCTTTCTTTCTTAAAGTCCCCTTCAAAAAAAAAAAAAAAACAACCTGAGGGGTTTTGAAGGGGCGGGGGGTGGGAGGTTAGGGGAGCCAGGTGGTGGGTATTAAGGAGGGCACATATTGCATGGAGCACTGGGTGTGGTGCAAAAACAATGAATACTGTTATGCTGAAAAGAAAAAAAAAAGTCTCAACTTACTTTATTAAAGCTTGTTCCCTACTTTCTTAAATTTCTTTCCTGAGTGTCTTCTTTGGGGTTCTCAGGTTGACTTAGTCTAAGTTCTAAATAATTTAGGCTGACTTCGTACATGACAGAGTAGATTCTGCTATGGCTGGTTAAAACAGCAGACACTCCAAGTCATCATAAAAGGAAAGCCTTTGAAGGCAGTTTATTTTTAATGTATACATTAGAGAAAAAATGATTTCAAATGACTTTATGTGCACAAGGACACCCTCCCAAGCCCAATGAATCCAATCCACAAATAGCTTAGCTACATCCCAGTCATTGCACAGTTCTCAAACTCATTTCAAGACAGGCACTTTGAATGCACAGAAACTTTTAAGATGCAAGTGACTGCAGGCTCTATCTTTCCTAGTTACATAAAGCTCTTCTGAAGGTGGCTGTTCTTTATATCCCTGTATACAATTTCTCTATATTCCTTCCACTCTCTCCCTACTTTTTTGCTATGTTTTTCTTGGCTCTTAACTTCTTTATAGCCCTTCTGTTTTTCATTTGTGGTGATGAAACCAATAATTAGACAACTATGTGAGTCCAAATAAAGTCTTTTTTTTTTTTAAATTGAGGATTAAACCAATGCTTTGTTTTCATTTCTCTTCTTCACCAGTCTTTAACAGCATTTCATCAGTGAAATTTTATCAGAATACTCAATACTTATAACACTGACAATCTCATTTCCAAAGTTGGGGCTTTTCATGTGGCCTGTGCTTGGCACTGCACTCTGCCTGATTTGGATTTTATTTAATCACTTTGGCTTCAACGGACATTGGGAGGCAGGAAACCAGCAATCAGCCTGCCATGAATTTGCCATGGAACCACATGCTGTTGCAGAAACAACAATATAAATTTGCTGAGGAAAGACAAATTCACAGCAGGCAGATTACAGCAGCCTGGTCCCCATGCACTAGCCAGACTCCAGGGAAAAGGGAGCTTGAGGTAGAACATAGAATGAAGAATATACCCGTTTCACAAGCAGGATTTACAGCACTTCAATCAATAAAGGAAGGAAGGCAGTGTGACGAGGTAAAAATAGCTCTGGGCTAGGAGTTATGAAGACTGGGTTTGAGACCACGCTTTGCCATTGAATAGTTGTGTGGTTTGGATTAATCATGCAACTCCCTAGCCTCAGTTTCCTTTTCTGAAAATGGGAATAATAACCACTGTCATGAATGATTTAGCACAGTTGTGAAGGTCAAATATAAAAGTATTTATGATAATTGCCTTGTGTAATATAAAACTTTATATGAACATAAAATGGCCAAATTAATCATTATTTCAAAATTAATTATATTAATAATAGCAATAATAACAAATACTTTGCCCCTAAGTTGGACAAATAGCTATTAGTATTTAAGCAGGATTAGCATTAAAAATAAATGTGAATGGCATCTAAATCTTAGAGAAACACATTGTTCTTTCATTTTCAAATAGGATTTCTTCATGATGGATCATTATTAGAGTTTCTGAGCGTTAAAAAAAAAAAAAGCCCATGGGAGAAATAGAAGTGGAATAAGCTGATTTTAACATGAAAAATGGCTTTTTTTATGTATGGTTACAAAGACTCTCCTTTTCTAGATTCTCACTGTATATTCCTCTTCCCAGACAGATCCACTCACTTTCTGCATTTTAATAACACTGCTGTTTTCTGAGCAGTTTTAGGATACTGAGAAGTTGAAGTAAAAAATCAATAGATATATTTATGAAATTCAGACATGGCCACTAATAAAATGAGAGAATAAACAAGCAAACTTAAAACAATAGGATATATACTGTTCTCCAAAGGTCCAGAACAGTGAGCCCATTTGGCAGGTAGAAACAGAACCAGACAATAAAAAAACAATTAAAGATAAGAAAACAAAACAAAAACCTAAAACCATGTGTATAGACTAACTTGGTTAGAAAGTTTTGAAATAGTCATCAGAGGAATCACCACAATACTACCAATTTTTTAAAGCTATTTAAAAATTAAGTTGAACGTAAAGTAAGTTATCACAACATGGGGTGTGTGTGTGTGTGTGTGTGTGTGTGTGTGTGTGATGGTCTGGCTAATCTAGAACACAGGACAAATAATAAAAGAACAGGTCTTCAAAAACATGTGATTATTCAATAAGTAGTATTTGCTTCAAACTATTTTGATAAAAATATGGTTATATCATCTTTCTTTGGTTATTGACTGATTGAAACTCATACAGTATAACTTTCTGTATCCTTATCTTTCAAAAATATCCCTTATAAACAGGATTTGGTTTTAAGAAAACAAAAATCTAACCTGGTAATCTTTGTCTTATGACTAGAACATTTAATCCATTTATATTTAATGTAAATATTGAAAAATTTGCAACTTTTTAAACTTTAAATTTTGAAATAATTATAGATTCACAGGAAGTTGTGAGGATAATACAGAAAGGACCCCTGTACCCTTTATTCAGTTTATGTCTTATGTAATTATACTATAATATTCAAACCAAGAATTTGACATGATTACAATGTGTGTGCATGGTATGTAACTTTATTACATGTGTGGTTTGTGCAACCACAACTGCAAACAAAACACAACTATTTCATCACCACAAAGATTTCTCTCATGCTACCCCTTTACAGTCACAGCCATCCTTCACCCCACTAAACTAGCCCTAACCCATGGTAACCACTAATCTGTTTTCTAACTTTATAAATCTGTCATCTTGAGAATATTATATGAATTAAATCATACAGTATGTAACCTGAGACTTTTTTCTCCCAGTAAACACAAATCTCTTGATCTATGTAAGTTGTTGAATGTTTTAATAGTTTCTTGATTTTTACAGCTGAGCAGTATTCCATGGTACATATGTACCACAGTTTAACCATTCACCCACTGAAAAATATTTTGGTAGTTTCCAGTTTGGGGTTATTATAAACAAAATGCTATGAAACATCAAGTATAGTTTTTTTGTGTGGAAATACATTTTCTGGAATAAATGCCTGGCAATTGCAATTGATACTAGGAATGGCAAGCATATGTTTAATTTGCCAAATGATTTTCCAGAGTGACTATACCATATTACTTTACCATTAATGAGATATTCCATTTCTCTACATACTTGCCAGCATTTGGCATTGTCACTTTTTATCTTAGCAATTCTAATAGGTATGTAGTAATGCCCCACTCTGGTCCTAATTTGATTTCCCTAAAGGCCAGTCATGCTGAACATCTTTTCATGTGCTTATTTGTCACTCATATATCCTCTTTGATGAAATGCCTCTTCATATCTCTTGCTTGTTTTCTAACTGGAGTGTTTTACTCTTGATTCTTCTATATTCTAGATATGAATTCTTTTTAAGATATATAGTTTGTAAATATTTTCTCCTGGTCCATAGCTTGTCTTTCAATCCTCTTCACATGGTTTTCTGCATAGCAGAAGTTTTTAATTGTGATAAAATGTTATTTATCAATATTTTTCTTTATGGATCTTGCTTTTGATGTCATGTCTAAGAACATTCACCGAGCCTTAAGTCCTCAAGATCTTATTCTATGTTATCTTCTATCAGCTTTATGTTTTTATGTTTTACATTTAAATCTCTGATCCATCTTTAGTAAATTTTTGCATGAGGTTTAGGCTCTTTTTTTATGGAGTGGGATATGGATTTTCAATTAGCCAGCACCATTTGTTAAGAAGATTATTTTTCACCCATTGGATTGCTTTTGACCTTTGTTAAAAATCAGCTGGCAGTACTGTGTGGAGCTATTTCTGGATTCACTATTCTATTCCTTTGATCTAAATGTCCATTCCTCTATCAATACCACAGTCCTTATTATAGCTATATAATAAGTTTTTAAATCAGATATAATGATTCCCTCACATTGTTCTTTATCAAAATTGTTTTAGCTACTCAACTTTACATTTCTATGTAAAATTTAAATCCACTATATTACTCTTTTTCTTTTAACTATTTATCCCACCTGTTCTATGCCTTTGTTTTGCTGTGTTTATTTAGTTATGTATTTGTTTCTTTACTTTTTTCTTCTGGGATTATCTTCTATTACTTTAACACATGCTTCTTTACATGGAAGTTATATGTTTTTTTTTAAACTCATTTTTCAATGCTTCCTTAGAGACTTATAAAAATTGATTGCTATTATATTCTCTTCATAGGCAATGTAATATTATTTAAATACTTTATTTCATTTTCCCAACTACTGCACTGTTGTTATAATTTAATTTTCTTTATATGACAAAGACTTTTTTTTTTAAATTTTATTTACTTATTTGACAGAGAGAGACAGTGAGAGAGAGAGAGCAGAAACAGGGGGAGCAACAGATGGAGAGGGAGAAGCAGGCTCTCCACTGAGCAGGGAGCCCAATGTGGGGCTCAAGACCTGAGCCAAAGGCAGATGCTAAAGACTGAGCCACCCAGGAGCCCCATATGACATAAAATTTTATTATTTTATAGAGACAATATTAAAGTGTTAACTATATAATAATTAATTATTTAGCCTTCTTGTTTCTCCTGGAATCATCTCTGAACTTCTACATGGAGTCATTTTTCTTCTGCCTATAGATTACTATTGTTTTCATTGTGGATCTGCTGGTGAAGAAACATCAATTTTGTTTCATTGAAAATGTTTTTACTCCACCTTCATTTTCTAAGCATTTTTCCACAAAGTATTGATTTATTGTTGTTTTTTTTTTTCAATCATCTATCATGGTTTGGAATATATCATTCCTCCTGGCTATCGTTTCTGTTAAGAAGTCAGCTCTCAGCCTTATTGTTGATTTTTTTCATTTACTTTGTCTTTTCACTACCAATAACAGTCTTAACCACAGATGATTTAAAAAAAATTTTCTTTACCTTTTTTATTTGATAATTTTACTTTTCTATATGTAGATATGCTTTCTAAAAAATTTATGCTGCATAAGATTTTCAGGCTATTTTATGTACTTTCATCAGTTTTCAAAAGTTCTCAGCTATTATCTTTCCCAATATTGCTTTTGCTCTGTATTCTTTCTCCTTTTCTTTCTTTCTCTTTTTTTTAAGATTTTATTTATTTATTTGACAAGGAGATCACTAGTAGGCAGAGAGGCAGGCAGAGAGAGAGGCAGAGGCAGGTTCCCTGCTGATCAGAGAGCCTGATGCAGGGCTCCATCCCAGGACCCCGACACCACTACCCAAACCGAAGGCAGAGGTCCAACCCACTGAGCCACCCAGGATCCCCTCTCTCCTTTTCTTTTGGGATCTCAATATGTTCCACCTTATCACTGTGTCTTCTCTCTCTCTTTTTTTTTTTTTCTTAGAGAGTGAGTGAGAGAGAGCACAAACCATGGGGAGAGGCAGAGGAAGAGAGAGAAGTAGGCTTCCCGCTGATCAGGAAGCCTGACATGAGGCTTGATCCTGGGGAGTGATCCCAGATCCCTGGGGATCATGACCTGAGCCAAAGACAGACGGTTAACCAGCTGAGTCACCCAGGCACCCCTCATTGTGTATTTTCTTGTGCTCTTTCCTGTATATGCCATTTCTTTAGTCTCTCCATACTATATTCTATATATCATCTTCTGATCTATATTTCATTTTGCCAATTCTTCCTTTAGTTCTATCTAATATGCAACTGAACCCATCCACTTAAAGTTTCTATTTTTTTTTTTGTGCCAGAATTCTCACTTTTGTCTCTTTTCTCTTTGAACAATAGAAAGAACAGTTAAAGGCTCATGTCTGAAAACACCAGTATCTGAAACCCTGATGACCTATTTCTATCATCCGGTGTTTTCATTCATTTATATTCATGTTATCTTGTCTTTTTGTGTATATGAATTTTTAAAAATTATGTGCCAGACACTTTATTTGTAGTTTTGTTTGTAGAAATAAATTGAGGACTAGGATAGGATACTCTACCAGGAAGTATTTTTGTTAATTTCTATTAGGTACCTACAAGTATCTGCAATCTGGGATAACCTCAATTCAATTATAGGGATTAAGAGGATCCTAAAAGGAGCTACAGTTTCTGTGAGAACTTGTTTACTTTCAGCCTACCTTTCTCCTAGGGGGCAGCCCTTTGGGGGTTCTCAGGAAAGCAAGGTCCAGCAGGATCTCCCCTTTGACTGAACTTGAGAGTCTTAGTTCTTTTAGCCCTTTAAGTCTGTCAGATGTGCTGTTCAGTCTCTCCCCTGTCCATCTGAACCAACAAAAGTGGCCATAAACACTGGTCTCTATTCTCCATTTGCTCTTTTTCTCTCCTATTTTTAACCCCTAAACCCAGTAGGCTCATTGTCTTATCTACTTCACTCCTATTCATGAGGCAGTTTTTATTTCAGTCTTTTTTGACCTTTGTCTTATTTTTCAATAGGTTCCAAGCTCAGTAAAGAAAAAAAAAAGTGTTATTTTTTGATTCATTAAAAGCCTCCAAATGGCCAAAAAATTCTATTATAATTCATTCTATGGTAGAAGCTCTTCATCCTAATCTTCACCAGTGCTATCACCTCAGCGTCATGCCTATAGCTTGAAGCAATAATACTGATATATCCAACCAACCACATGCTTTTTTCCCTCTACGTAGCCATATTCCATTTACAGCCTAGGATTAATGACGTGCTTTGAGTCACAGTAAACTAAAAACAATGAATGTGAAGGAATTTTCCCAATGACACAGAGAAATAAGATCATGGAATGGCACAAATCAACTGAATAAGCTGTACATTCTGTCCACAGCTATAATATCAAAGTTTATCTTCTCTAAGCAAAGTAATCAAATTGTTAACTATATTTTGCTTTTTAATAGTATATAGGTTTTTAAAATAAAATATTACAAAGCCACCAATTGACACCTGATTTCATCTAAGCAAAGGGAAATATTTCCCTAACTCTGCTTGGACAAAAGGGTCTTAATACTATGAACAATAGTTCAGACCTAGTCCCTAAACCCACAAACTATGTTTATATACACATAACCAGAAATAAAGCTCTTTTTTATCTTAAAATGTTTCCATGAGCCATGAGCTTTAATTTTTTTTTCTGAGAACTTCTGGTTATTTGCAACTATTTCTGGGCCACAATATCATTCCAATAGAGTGTTTTGGCAACAACCTCTGTTGTGGTCAGCAACTCCTTCTGCCGCTGGGATTTCTTGAAAGAAGTGAGTAGCATTTGCCTTATAGTGCTTCAGCAACAAAACAAGCAAAACGTTCGTGGGAATCAGATAGTCACAAAGCTTAACCCCTCTCTCTCCTTCCTTCCCCTCCTTCATGTGATCAAAGAGGTCAAAGCCACTGGTGCACATTTTAGCAAGTATGTCATTCACAGTGGGGCTAATACATGGATACAGTCCTAACCACTAAACCCTGAAACAGATCGTGGGAAACTTCCTGACTACAGTGACTGTGGGACTAATAACCTGGGTGTCACAAATTGGAGGACTTGTCATAATTTAAGACTATATCCCCCTGTATTCCTCAGGGTGGATATGCTCATGTACATGTGTTTGTTGGGGAGGAGTTCAGCTATATAATTTGACCAAAGACAACAAGGCCATGGATTAAATAAACATAAATATCTAGCTTGGCCTTAACTATAGACAACAAAACAGAGCAAAACCAAACAACAGCAACAACAACAAAAAACCACACAATTTTTCCTGGATAAGTAGTAATTCAGAATAAGCCAGAGGTGGTAAGACTTACAAGGTAAAAGTCACAGCAAGCATTTAAAATGTGGAATTCATATCTGGCTAATCCGACTTGAACAAAGCCACTATAAGAAATCAATGTATGGGGCACCTGGGTGGCTCGGTTGTGTCTGCTTTTGACTCAGGTCATAATCCCAGGGCCCTGGGATCAAGTCCCACAAAGGGCTACCTGCTCAGTGGAGACTGCTTCTTCCTCCCCCTCTCTCTCTGCCCCTTACCTGCTTGTGCTCTCTCTCTGGAATAAATAAATAAAATCTTAAAAAAAAAAAAAAAGAAACCAATGTAAATATCTGGAAAAATGCTTCAATATTTGCAAAGAATGCTATTGTGGAAATGTAGATCACTGATTAAAATTTAACCTAATCCCCCCCAAATGTTCTTTCTTCTACTGATGCTCAAACAACAAAATAACCAAAGAAACGTCTTTGAGTCACTGTAAATCTAACCCTGTGAAAAATATCCTGTGGAGTCCTATAGACAATATTCACTGAAGCCTGAAAAATAAGCTATAAGTTTTTTGTTTCTTTTAAAAAATACTAATCTTTTATTAATGATATTTTTATGTGAGCCTAAAAATCTTCCTCTCAGTATCAAGCCCCTCCTGCAAACATCTGCCTTCACTTTGAGGGAGCAAAGTTGATATTACCACCCCCAGTGGTCCCCAATGAGGGTCAAATACTTCCATTTTGATGACCAATAGTTTTCAAAACCCACATTAGGCAAAAGGGCATTTCTCAGAAGGAAAACATGCTGTTAGCTCTGACAAAGACCTGTCTGTGAGGTCGCCTCCTATTTGAATTGCCCCATAGCAAGACAGATGCTAGGAGAGGAAGTTTGAGAATCATTCTCATCCAGATCCACTTTTGGTTACTTCCTCTGCTTGCTTCCAACACAGCTGCACAGAATAAAACAAAAAGAGGAAATGGGTACACCCAGATTGAATATTATTGCCTTCAGCAAAAACTTTCAGAAAACCCTCTCAGGAACCCCTGACATCACAGAGATGTGTCATCTTCCTTACAGAACTTTACTTCACAAGCAGGATTTATGCAATTTCTACTTCAGACAATTAATGCCAAAACAAAGCTGGGTGCAAGGCAGTAACTTAGGAAAAGGCAATACTCAGGCAAAGTCTTTTGAGAAATTAAAATGTTAACTAACTCAACCAACTTTCCTTTTAACCAACCAAATAAATAATGGCACAACATGGAGAATTTGATTCAGAGAAAGAGACACGGCAAAACTTGACCGAATCTCAGGGGCTTGGTGTTTTAATTCCACCTCTGAACACTTGAGGTGATCTTCCAAATTTACTTCATTACTCTGAATCTTAGCATCCCCATAAAGAAAAGGGAGTTGGTCTTGATGATACTCACTGTTTCTGGACATCTGAGTCTGATGTTCCATGAAAACATAAAAGTAATATATCTAGCTGTAACTCATTATTCTACTGACACCCAACCAATACTCCCTCTTTCTTCAGTAATAACCTCAGGGTAGGATGCCACCAACTATCTTGTTTCTATAGCTAGAAGTCTGTTAGCTATCCTCTCCTTTTCCATTTTTCATAATATAGTCCTCCTTTAAGTGGTTCACCATCTTTTCATTACATATTTTTACTTTTTTGAAAACCTAGTCCTACCAGCTTAATACCTGAATCTTTTCCTGAACCATCAATTTTTATCAATCTTCTCAGGCAGGTCCTTATCTCAGATTTTCCCTCTCTTATTGGAGCGTTTGCCAGAGTCTCCTAGCTACTCTTTAGGCATTATGTTGCACTGCGTTGCATTCTCCTACAATCTAGCTTTTTCAAAGCCACCTGAGTTTCTTCTTTAGAAGGTGCACACTGTACATCTCTCTCTTCTTAAAATCCTTCAATCATTCATTCCCCACTGGACACAGAATGAAGTCAAGCTCTTTAGCACATTAGGCAGGGTTCTTCAGTGCCATTTCCCACAAATACTCCACCCACTCTGCAAAAACTTCTGATTTTTCATTTTCTCCTGAATACTTTGTTCTGTATATACATCATCCTAAAACCCTTGTTGATATAAATCTATCCCTCAAGACTTAGCGTAAGCATTGCCCCTCACGCTCCTACAGCTACTCTGCTTCAGCTCTGCAGAGTCCATTGCTGGTATTTTCTTCAAAGAGGAGAAAGTTTAGCAGTGCAAAGAGACTTAAATGTTACACACCCCTTCTTCTTTCTCTACATGAACAAAATTAAATTATATTCAAGAAGAAGATGAAGTAGAAAAATAACACACCATCCAGAAACAATAACAATCTGAAACAAAGCTGACAATCACAATCCTTTAACTTGGGCTTGTTCAAAGACTTCATCTCCATGAGTATATTCAAATGTATATTTAGTTTATCGCCTCTTCAAGAAATAAATATTATAACTTAATAATTGAACACCACTATGAATATGACAGCATTCAGACAACTGTGCATTGAGTCCTAGAAACATTAGTGTAACTTATAAATTCCCAGTGCTGAGGAAAAGAAAGCACACTGTTGAAACTCTGTCCCTGGTGTGTTATAGTTATGGCTGTTAATTAGTCTCAGGGAGCTAATAAGGAACATTCCTGGCAATCTAGGAATGATAGGAAGGCTACCTCTAAGAGATATAAGAGAATGGTACATAGATTGCTACAAGACCATGAGAAAGTTACTTAACTTTCTTGGAACTCAGCTTTCTATTTGACAATGTAGGGACAAAATGAGTAATGTCACAGTGGCTCCTTCTCCAGTCTGTCGGAAGATCTGTAGCAGTGGTTCCAGGACCAACTGTGTATTTCTATAAGACGGATATATAGGAAGATTGGCCAGTACTACTAGTTGTCTAGTTTGCCAAGGATGCTCCTGGGTTAAGCATGTTGTCTTAACACAATTATTTTTTAAAATGGCTCCTTAGAGGGGTGCCTGGGTGGCTCAGTTGATTAAGCATCTGACTCTTGCTTTCAGCTCAGGTCATGATTTCCGGGTTGTGAGATTGAATCCCAAATAAGACTCCGTGCTCAACAGGGAGTCTACCTGAGAATCTTTCTCTCCCTCTCTTCCCCTCCCCCCACTGCTCTCTCGCTCCTTAAATAAAATAAATAAAATCTTTAAAAAAATGCTTCAAGTTTTGAAAATGTCCCATTCTGGATGATAACTTTTATCAAAACTGTAGTATGATTTTTATTTTTTTCCCCTGAAAATAGGAATTAGGTACCTGTCTGGCTTTTGCTACTGATGATGGTGAAGACTAGGACTTCAGAGTCAGACTCAGAGCTTTTTCTCTTTCTAAATCTCCTTAAAAACATGTTCTTTTTTGTGATTCTCAATCTTTTAGTGTAAAGTCAAATATTCATATACTCCTATAAAATAGTTTTCAGGTGTTATTTACTTTGGCTCAAGTTACAGATTCCAGTGGGACCTTCTCTCTTTTCAAAGAATATCATTCTTATTGCACTCCCCCACTGATGGCTTCCTTGCTGAGGGAATTCAGCAAAATATATACATCATTTTACCATCTGCAGGGCTGATGGCACTTAATTAGGAAAGCCAGGAGTATCAGACGACATTTTCAAAGCAGCACTTTGGGTAAGAGACTCCCTTCCCTCCTCTGCTGTGACTAATAGCTCTGCAACACATTGTATGTTCAGTTGCATCACAGAATTTCCCCTAGAGAATATGGAATTTAAATCGGAAGAACAGATGCTCACAAATTAAGGTTCTCTATGTACGTACAGCAATCCTGAAGTGGTAGGTGGAGACAAGATAAAGGAAAAATCAAATTTTGAAACCACTTTTATTTCTTATCTCTCTTTTCCCTTCTCTTTTCTCATCTTCATGGAACTCCTCCCCTCCCCTCTGTTACCCATCACTGTATTACTTTCCCTGTAATCTCTTAGTTTCCATAGACTGTCAGTGAGGGTCATGTGTTTTTAAACGCCAAGCCGATTGCCTTTTCTCTTCCTCTCTTTATAGTCCTGGAACTTGCTCTCAGTAGTTTGAGAAGCAGAGCTTGTAAACACTAAGCTTTATTTATTCATTTATTTATTTATTTATTTAGGTTACGGTTCAACAAGCAGAGAAATTTGCTTTGTCCTGAACAGAAGTGTTTTTGTAACAACGCTGATCTCCAGTTCCTTCCCCCTTGGATAGTTTCCCTCTAGATCATGGGTTTTGACCCAGGCTTGTTAGATGAGGATCACTCAGGCTCATCTTCACCCAGACTCTAGGTCTCCACCATCGTTTCCCAATCTCTACCCCAAAGTGTGCCCCCTCTGTTCCCACATCCCACCAAGCATCTAATTTTCCCTAGGAAATAGGAAACAGGAAAGCTATCCATAATAATGTGCTTGATAAGGACATGCTTTATATCTTGTTTAAAAAAAAAATTAGGGGCACCTGGTGGCTTAGTGGGTTAAAGCCTCTGCTTTCGGCACAGGTCATGGTCTCAGGGTCCTAGGATCAATCCCTGCTTCAGGCTCTCTGCTTGGCAGGGAGCCTGCTTCCCTTCCTCTCTCTCTGCCTGCCTCTCTGCCTACTTGTGATCTCTGTCTGTCAAGTGAATAAATAAAATCTTTAAAAAAAAAAAAATATATATATATATATATATAAAGAGAGAGAGAGAAAAAAATCCTTCCCTTCATGGGAGATAACCCTTCTTAACTGAGAAATATTGCAAAGATCTCAAAGAACATTACCTTTGAGGATTGTCTTTGTCTTTCCATATAGTAGAGGAGGTATCGGTGGCTCATGAAAAACAGCCACAGTTCACCAATAAACACTTTAATGAAGGCTTTTTTGGGCACATTTTATTTCCTTCCATCCTCCTTTCCCAGTTGAATTTTAAAATGTATATTTGCTTTTACAAAACAATAATGATTTGTAATCTTTATTGTAAAGCCTATAGAGTACAAACCCACGTTTCCCTGTCCTCTTTCATTCTTCACATCACCTTATTTTACTCGTTAAACAATACTTTAAAATGCCCTAGATTTATTTTTACTACTCCAGTTACAACAGCTCCACGTTTGTCTCATGAGAGCCATTCCTCATCTGCCTTATCTGTTTTTGAGAACCTCGATAGTACACTTGGCTCTGTGGCCACATGAAGTAAGGTCATTCATGCTCATCTTGTCAAACTTGTCATAACCCTGAGATTTCACATAACAGAATATCCCCTTGTGCATTCTTAGCAATGCCACACAACAGGGGATTTTAGAATTCAATACGCAATATCATATTCTCTAAATTGAGTGGTTGTTTCAACAAAATTTCCAGCATTGTAAAATTGTGGAATATAAAAATAAACAGAGGAAGAAAAGTGTCTCACAGTACTTATTCTATCCAAAGGTAGAAAATTTATAGCAAAAGGAAAGAAAATCTTTTCTACCCATGGTAGGGAGTTGGGGTCAGAAGGGTGTGAGACAGTATAAAAGACACATTTCCTCTAGCCATCCAGAAAACATCTTTGTTTATCACTGTAGTGTTGCCAAGGCAACACCAACTACTTATGACATCATGTTGAGATGGCTATCAGAAGCACCACAGCACTGTTTTTTAAACGTGAAAGTGAGTCTTATCCCTCCTCTGTCTTTCCTATTCCCTAAGGGAAAAGCAAAATCATCACTGGTAGCCAAAGATTGTAATAAAAGAGGGAAACTAGATTATAGCCTACATTCAGCTTCACTTGGATGATTCCCATTTTATTTTCAGACCAATAGTGGCAAATAAATTGTGCTTTTGGGTTAACAATTGCAGTATACATATCTAGCTCTAGCCTCATCATCTGCCATCTCTTTCCCAAAAATTTCAAAAGGGAACAGTAGATTTTGTTGTCAGTGGAAGAAGAAAAGAAAACATCCCAAACCTTTTCCTGAATCACCTCAGGTCTTTCTGGAATACCCTTGTATACAGCTGTGTTAACATGATTTGTTTATTTCTTTACATTTCTATCTGGTCTTAATGCCTTTGACCACGAAAACACAAGTGTAATAGAATGTCACCTTCCTTATATAACTGTCCTCTCCCAGTTTTCATACAGTGCTCCTGAGAAAACCATTCTACCCATGGCCCTGAAAATGTAGGAAAGACTTAAGCCAGCAGTCAGAAAGAAGTACATGGATGTGGTAATGCCCAATAGTGTGTTCATAGGGATGTGGGCAGGGGGGAGAAGTGGTGAAAAAGTGCCCCTGAGATGAGGTATAAGCTTCTGCAAAAGGAAGAAATTACAAGCTTGCTGCATATACCTTTTAACACTTTTAGGTTGTTTTGAAAGTTCTGACAGACTTTCAAGGAGAAAAATGCTTATGTCCCTTCTTGGCTCTCTGAGAAAAAATTAATCTATGTGCTAGAGGGACTATAGCAGGCTTGAGAACAGGCTGGCACACTGATAAAATGCAGTCTACTCAGGGTACTCAGAAAGGAAGGGGGAGCAGTGTGGTGGATTCCTGCGCATGTGTGACAAACCTTGATAGAGATATCTTGGAGATTCACATGGAGTCTCAGCACAGGTCCAGGGAAGCAGACTCTGGGTGGAAAAAAAAAAAAAAGTGAAGCCGAATGATTTTTAGTGTGAGAGGAAGATTTGGGAGAGGAACAAAGTTGCCATGACAGGCATTTGAAAGAAAAAGTATTATTTCTGTGAGACACATGGTGTTTTGGTAAAGAATAAGGCAAAATGGGCAAGAAATTTACAAGGATGAGGGGCCAACACCTCAGTGGTAGCGTCTGACCCTATGATTCCTTACAGCACAAAGGAATCTGGATGAGGGGTTTCTCTTTGTTCTATAAAACATTGTTCTATAAACCCTTCCACAAGTTGTATACACAACACTCTCTCTTTGTTGGGTTCCCCCTTGACAGCCTGGACATGCTAAAGGCACCTACTGCCCTCCTGTTGTCCACACAATTCACACCATTGTCAGATCCAGCCATCATGCCATCCTGGAGAGACTCCTCCTTCTTATCTTCACTCCTTCTCCTCCAAGGTCTCCAAGGTCTCAACCCCATGGAATACAGTTCTCTATTCATTAAGGTGATAGGGAAAGCAGTGTAATTAGAGGCCCATATCTGGACTAACAGCAATTGTTTTTGCCCCTCAATTCACAAAGTAGCTCACTATTTACCAAACCTGCTTAAATCGCTAACCTTGCATTGAGTACACAGTATTCAAAGCCTCAGAAAAATATATTGGGAGAACGCTACTTGGAAATTATTGACTGAAGGCAAAAATCTAGAAACCTAGCTCCTGCCTCTCCTGGTAGGAATAAGACTTTTCAAGCAGTCTTCCATATGTGGGTATAAAAGTGATATCTATAACTCATACAAATATTTTTTGTTTTATATATTGCAAAATTTTAAAATGTGACACATTTCTCTTAAATGGAAAATGAGAATGGATACATTCTTGTTATTTCAAGTTCATGGATTTTGGAAAGGCAAATAAACTCTATATGATGAAAAAGGAAGTTATGATTTTTAAAAAGATCTTGGATGTCAGTTCCTATTTTTGTAAATTATTGCTTTCTGCAGAAAGAGAAAAAATGTTAGTATCTTTGAATAAAAGTGCCTCATTAAAAATTATGTTTTCAATGAGAAATAGATTATAAGTTAATAACCATATGAAGTTAAATCTAAACAACTGTCATAAGGAGAAATTGGCTACTTACTGACAACTTCAAGAGAGAAGCTAAAAATTGTACTGTTTTCTTAGTTGTATTTTAAGTTTATGTTGTACTTGCTCATTATGTTAGAAATTGTTAAACTTTCTTTAATTTTGTTCCAAATAATTAATTTTTTAAAAATATTTTATTTATTTGACACACACACATGGTGGGGGGAGAACAAGTAAGGGGAGCAGCAGGTAAAGGGAGAAGCAGACTCCCCACTGAGCAGGGAGCAGGACACAGGACATGGGGCTAAACTCCAGGACCCTGAGAACAAGACCTGAGCTGAAGGCTGTTGCTCAACCAACCGAGCCACCCAGGCACCCCCCAGACAATTAATTTTTTAAATTCAAATGTGGGACTTCGTATTTTCTCTATTAAATTGCACTTTATGGAAATGTCATATGATTGATGTTAACCTGATGTTATGAATGCTGAGAAATTTTTTTGCCAAGTTTACCTGATGATTCTCAGATTTTTCTTTCTTCTCTGAAAGTTAGAGAACTAATCAACTCTTCAGGATAGAATAAATTAATAGATGAATCTTGCTAATCCTGGATGAAGAGGAATAGGTTGATTGACAAGGGATAAATAGGGTCTACCTTGTAACTCCAAGGATTCTTTTGCATAAAATATTTTTAGTTTGATGTACAAGGAATTCCCATTATATGTTACCCAGATTCTACAATTGTTTCTGTTTTGCCACATTTGATTTATTCTGTAGGTCTCTCTATTTGTATATGTATATATACTTTTTTTTTTCTTAAACCATTTGACAATAATTTGGAGATCATGTGTTCTTTTACCCCTAACCATTTGAGGCTATGCTGCCCAAGAACATGAACATTCTCCACATAACCCCTGCATAATTCCCACAGTCCCACAGTCAGGAAATTTAGCACTGATACCAGAATGTTATGGACTGAATGCCTGTGTCTCCCTGTCCCAAATTTATATGTTGAAGCCCTAACTCCCCAATATGAAGACAGTTGGAGATGGGGGCCTTGGGAGATAATTACAGTTAGATAAGATCAGGTGAGTGGGGTTCTAATCTGATGGGATTAGTGCCTTTTAAGAGGAGACACCAGAAATACTTTTCTCTACCTTCCTCCCCTACCTTGTGCACAAATGAGATTATGTGAGCACATAGTGAGAATGTAGCTGTCTACAACAGAAAAGGAGAGTTCTTGCCAGAAACTGACCATAATGGCACCCTAATCTTGGATTTCCAGGCTCTAGAACTGTGGAAAAACAATTTTCTGTTGTTTAAGCTACCAGTCTATGGTATTTTTTGTTTTGACAGCGGAAGCAAACTAAAATACTAATCCCTAGTCTGTATTCAAAATTTGTCAATTGTTCCAATAATGTCTTACATGCCTGTTTCATTTTTCTCAGTTTAGGATCCAACCTAGGATCATACATTATATTTAGTTGTCATATTGCTTTAATCTTTGCTGGAATCTTTCCTCTGACTCTCTGACTTTCATGATCTTGACATTTTTGAAGAGTATAGATCAATTACTTCATAGAATGTCTAATATTCTCTCACGATTAAATTCAAGTTATTTGTTCTACCATGCAAATGATGGCTTGTCTTTCTCTGCACCATATCTGGAAGTATTTGATACTGGTGGTTCCAAAGTTGATGATGTTTACCTCAGTATCCACCAGCTTTCTCCAGTGAAAAGTAGCTATTTGTCTCTCTATAATTAATATAGAATTTGTTTAGAGATACTTGTCTATGTAAATATTTGGGTTCTTCAAAATTTTACTCACCAGGTTTAGCATATATTGATGATTTTCTAGCTCTATCACATTTTTTAGTTACAATTCTGCTGTAAAGAAGAGCGGCTTTCTCTTCTCTCTCCATTTGTCTTTTTTTTTTTTTTCAATTTAAGTAAGAATAGACTCACCAATTCCTACCTTTTATAATGGGTTGCAATTATTACAATGTTATTGTTTTTATTACATTTTGATGCTCAAATTGATCCCAAATCTGCCCAGTAGAAGCCCATTCAGGCAGTCCCAATATCACTTTGACATGCCTTTGTCACTCTTTCGGCACCTTCTTATGTTCTGCTACAATTAAGATGCTCCAGGTCTATTTTGTTCTTTCTTGTTCCAGTTCTAGATACAGCCAACTCTTCAAGAAGCTCTGATCCTGGCTCCTGGTGTGTTCTTTCCTTAGGTGCAGCTTTGCTTCAAGGCTTCCCAGCACACAGAGGTATGTATGTATATGGGCACGCGTGTGCATGCACACACACACACAGTTAGTTTCTTTCTTCAACATGATTCAAAAATTAAGCAGCAATGAATTCTTTCCTCATTTTATTTCCTATATATTTTCCTTTTTCCCTTTTCTCTTCTGGTTACCTTTCTCTATCTTTCTCCCTTTCTTTTCCTTCTCTATATTTTTCATGTCTTCTTGCTTATAATGAAGAGAAAAGATTCTCTGAATTTTACAGACATGGAAATCATGTACATCTCTCACCTATTCAAGAAAAAAATGGGGATAGATAGGAGAGGTGCTATAGTTGGGAAATGGCCCACAAAGAGAAGGGACCCACCAGCCTTCAGCAGCAGGTTGTAGCCCACCAAGCCCCTTGTTCTCTATCAAAAGAATGAGGATGTTGCTGCTGGAAATTGCTCTTTGTAGCATCTCTTGGTCTGGACACAATCACTACAGAGAAGTCATGGAAACTGACCCTAATGTTAAAAGTATCCTGGACCTTAGTCTCCCAACAGTTAAACATAACCTTAAAAACAACAGCTTTGCAGTTTGAAGAAATTATACCAGACAATTTAATTTGTTTTAAGATCCTTAAGCAAAAGTTTCAAAAATGAACAGCACTGCCAAAGAAGCAAGAGACTCATAATTTGACACAAAGTATTTTTCTACTTTTACTTCCTAAAGATCTAATTTAACAGGTTAATTTATTTTCTTTTTCATACAATAGTAGGTCCTGACTAATGGGGTATTAATATAAAATATACATACCTGGTACAAATGTAGGACTCACAAGTCAACCTTTATGGTACAAATCCAGCACTCACAAAACTTTCTAAATCTGGTACACTTTTCTAGAATATTACAAAAAGTTCATCTAGGTTGATTTGTCTGCCTTATTCTTGGCCTTATGGCTTTTACCAAGTTATAGATTCACAAAATTTTAGTATGATGGATACTTCAAAATTATGCAGCCCTACCTTATCATCCTATACTCACTTCTAAAGGAATTATTTATTATTACCATTTTAAAAAGAAGACACTATTTAGAATTTTGCATCACTTTGAACTAAATCCTTTCAGTGCCTATCATAAGGTTATGAGCCAAGTAGCTTTAAAATATTTTAATCAAACATTTGTTTAGTTCATTTACTGACCATGTGCCAGGAACTGTGTAGATGCTGTGGATGCAGCATGGTGCAGATGGTTCATGGAGGACAGTAGGGGATCATGAACAGAGCAGAGACTAGTTAGAAGGCTACTCAGGCATAGCCTAAGCAACAAGTAATTGTGTCATGGACTAGGATAATAGGTAAGTTCTAACAAAAATATATTTTGTTAGAACTCACAGAATATACTATTGTATAGGATGTGGGATGTAAGAAAAAGAAAGAAGTCAAAGATAACTTCAGGATTGTAATTTGTTTTTTAGCCTGAAAAACTGAAGAATAAAGTTCTTTCAATTTGGGGAAAATAGATTTGAGGTGGGAAAGAAGTCAAGTGTGTATTATGGGCATGATAATTTTGAGATGAGTATTCTATTTTAAAGCAGAGATGCATTAGTATTTCAAGTGAAAAACTTCTGTGGAGTTCAATGCAGGGATAGGGACTAGAGCAGTCATCAGCTTATAGCATCAGACTAGGACCCAGAGGTGTATTTTTAGCTGGCATTTACTGAAGTCTTAATTCCAGCAATTGTTCTTAGAGCCTTACAAGCCTTGATTCATTTAGCTTGTGCAGCAATCCAGCCCAACCAGGTAAATATTATTATTATCATTATTATTTACAAATGAAAAAACCAAGAGCAAAGAGAGACTATATAATGTATCCCAAGTTTTATACTGAGTAAATGTCAAAGCAGAATTTGAACCTCAGCTCTCTGAATCCAGTCTTGCTCTTAACCAACTAAAGGTTAGGTACTAATATATCTTGGCATTGACTATGAGGCAAAGGAGTTTAGAATATGTGTGAACTTCCAAGATAATAGGTCGCACCAGTAATTAGCTGCTTCATTATGATTAAATTACACACTAGAGATCTAGAAGAATTTAACAGGTTCCGTAGATATCCAATTTATAGCCACATATTAGCTTAGTCGTGGGTATTATCAAGCTCATAATAGCTAATCATTTAGATATTGTACACATCTTGCCCTACTGCCTAGCACTTTTGTAAAATCTCACTGTCATTTAAGTCCTTCATCAAATAGCAGTAAAGAGTGCTACTAAAAGGTTCATTTCATTAACCCCTTGTCTTCTAAACAGACAATTATAGTCTATGTTCATTACACTCTACAGAGTAAGAAAGAACTTAGGAACTTTGTGTGGGAATTTCAATTAACTCGAAGGATATTTATTGAGCACCAAATTTAGAGTGATGAAGTACTTAGCCCTGTGAGACTGCCTTTGTCCCAAGATTTTGTAAGCTATATACCAAATGGTGCTAATTAATTTTCCCTTCTTTGATGAGGATGTATTTCTACTTTTCCTATGCAGAGATGACTACCTAACTCCTAGAACCCTGATGTTAGACATTGCCTTTGCTGACAGTGCTAGAAGTTTGCATTCTGAGAACAGACTCTCTAGAAATGCTTTTCCAACTAGAAGAACCATTTATATAGAGTAGACTACAGTAGAAGTGAATGTTTTTCCTGTGCTTTAGGTCAGTTTTCAATCAACATGGCCCATGGACCAGATCACCTGTTTTTGCATGGCCTGAGTGCTAATGTTTTTTCCATTTTTGAATGGTTGGGTAAAAATCAAAAGAATAATATTTCATAACATGAGAAAGTTATATGAAACTCATATTTCAATGTCCATTAAAAAAAACTTTATTGGAATGGAACAGGGTCATCCACTTAAATACTGTTGATGGCTATTTTTGTGCTCTACAATAGTAAAGTTGGGTATTTGTGACAGAAACCATATGTTCTACAAATGCTGGTCCTTTACAGAAAAAGTTTTCCAACCCCAAAGAATTTTTTCAATTTTTTGAAAAAAAGAATCAGATATAACATATTCTGTAATATAAAATAGTTATTTATTTTTGTACTGCTGTCCTTGAAAATCATGGCTCCATGTGGCAATGCTTAGTCAAAAGTAAAAGGATCATCTTATCAGTGAGCTAGAAAATAAATAGTACATCACTGAAGCAAATCAACAAGTTATATATATATATTTTAATTTGATGACTCTCCCTACACAGGGTCGAATCTGAATTACTATTTGGGTGCTTTTAAATGACTTTCAACTCTTCCTTTAAGATAGTTCATCTGTAAATGTTTTCAATGGAAAATTCCAGGGGTCTATACACATGTATCAGTGCTGGACATTTTTTATAGAAGAATGTGGAGAAGAAGGCTTTATGGTCTAAGGAAGAGCCCTTGGACTTAACATAAGCAAAATGATAATTTTTCAACTGCATAAGGCTTTGTCTAATCACAACATTTAAAATTCAACCTTCTTTTGCCCTCCTCGCAACTTAACAAATGAAGTGTATTTATCTTTGGTTTGAAATGAGGAAACGGAGATCCAGAGCATCCTTGTAGTATAATGGAGAAAACAAAACAAAACCAAAAAACCACTGGGCTTAGGGACAAAATCTCTGACCTCTTTACCATTCAACTCTCTGAGTGTGTGTCCCTTACATAGAAATGAAAGAGAGAACCCTTAACCAAAGCACCCAAATAGTAATTCAGATTTGACCCTGTGTAGGGAGAGTCATCAAATTAAAAAATATATATATAACTTGTTGATTTGCTTCAGTGCTGTACTATTTATTTTCTAGCTCACTGATAAGATGATCCTCTTACTTTTGACTAAGCATTGCCACATGGAGCCATGATTTTCAAGGACAGCAGTACAAAAATAAACTTCACTGAGCTGTTGTAAGATCAAGTAAGATATATATAAACATGCTCTGGAAACTCTATAAAACACTTTATTTTAAAAAAGAAAAAAAGAAAAAAGGCAAGTGATTTGCTTATATTAAGTAACCCTTGGATAACTAGTGGGGTTCACCTGCCTTCAAGCTTGTGTTCATCCCATTAGCCAAAGCAAGTGGTTGTGAAAATGAAAATAATTTGCTATGGGAGTTTGTGCCTTCGGCCATCAAACATTTTTGGCTTAGCTAGGATGAATTTTGTACCAGAGGGCCTGTGATCCACAACTGCATTGCTCTCATCTATTTCCTCTAGCAAGCAGAAAGACAAAAGCTTTACACTGACTGTATCAAAATCAGAGATTTTGTTTTATAGCATGGCTGCAAAAACCCAGAGTGTCAACAGTGCTCCAGATGTCACTCAATCTATGTATTTTTTAATAAATTGCAAATTTACTCTACTGAATAATATAATTGATAAAATCACCATATCTTTGGACTTCAATGAATTGTTTGTGTGATGTTGTTCTTCATTACATGCCTGAATGCACTCATTAAGCTCACAGTGAACAATAAGCATAAAAAAGCACAAAGACAATGTGCCTGAACCAGCAGGAAGCCCACATATCAACCAGCACAGGATCTGGCAGGTCTGCTCTTTGAGGAGAATGTTCCAAGCACTGTATTTAAATTTCATATTCAAGAGGTGATTTAGCCTTTGGCTTTCCAGAGAGGAATAAGAACTGCATATCCCTGATTATAAACATAAACCTGAGAGGAGAAGTTTGTTAAACTGAGAATTTATCTATTTTTCAAGATATTGACACTTTTTGCCTGCATTATTTAAAAGCCTAAGCTCATTTTCAAACTCATTTTCCCTCAGGTTGTATATACCCTTGCCTTCAAACAGCACTATGTTCTAGGGAACTTCTGATGCTTTTTCATTCTTTCCTTCCTGTCTAATAGCAAGGGATATGCCCAACTAGACTGACAAGGGCTCTGTACAAGGCTATGCAGGTTCATTCCTATTGGAAAAATAGTGTCTGCGCCAGAATCGGCTGATGTGAAGGGTTCAAACAAGGACTCCCAAGTTAAAACAAAATACATTCATTAATTCATTTACCAAATATGTACTGAACACTGGACATTCTGGGTTTTGGGGATAAAAGTGTCTAGAATAGACAAAGTTCCTGTTCCCGTGATCCTCACATTGGTGGAGGTAGGAGAGGAGAGACAAATAATAAACAGAGTATTTACCATAATAGATTTCTTTATAATATCTTATGTATACTATAATAAAACATTAAAAGGTGCTAGAAAGATGATAAAGATGTTGTAAGAGAGCAAAGTGGTAAATAGAGTTGGAAATACTATCTTATATGAAATGCTCTGATCATCATTAATAATGTTCCCCAGTATTCCTAATGCTCATCTTCTAGGAACACTGGAGGGTTATATTTCCTCACATTTTAAAACTTGGGTGTGACATGTGATTTACTTTGGCCAATGAAATATGAATAGAAATGACATGTCATTGTCAGCCTAGAGAATTTAGGAGCTACCATACAATTCTCTAAAGTGTTTCCTCCTGCTGTGGCAAAGCTTCAAGTTTCATGCTAAAATAGTACCAACTTCTAGTTTTTAGTCTGGCATGTAAAAATCTTGGAAGTCATCATTTCTGCACACACAACAAGAAAAGAGCTGAACAAACTAAAAATCAACACTCTTCTTAGATTC
The DNA here is from genome assembly GCA_004024625.1 of Mellivora capensis. Classification (NCBI taxonomy): domain Eukaryota; kingdom Metazoa; phylum Chordata; class Mammalia; order Carnivora; family Mustelidae; genus Mellivora; species Mellivora capensis. Next base: position 26,032 of record PISX010022158.1, read on the forward strand.
AACTGAGCATTGAAGTCACAGGGCAAAGAACTGAGAGAGACACAGAGGTGTATATTGAGAATTGCAACTTACTGGAGCAGAAACCCACAAGTAGAAACTCCATCAGAACCAGTATCAAGGCAGGAAAACCTAAATGGTAATTGATGGACTTGCTGAGATATTACTATGGACAAATTTGAGAGTTAAAAAAAAACCAAGGAGCTCAGTCTTGGGAGAACTCCTGCACTTTAGTGAGCTTCTTATATTGAAGATCAGAGAAAAATTCCCTGGTGCTCTCCAAAGTGAGGAAGAAAAAGGAACCATCATGAAATTTGTCCCGAGTAACCGGTTTTTATTAACAAAGCATGCCTCAAAGGGAACTATTTTACCAGAGCCTAATCGACTTAAGCTTTACCAGAACCCAACTGATCTGGAAGAAGGAAAATACCCAACTCCATCTCCCTCTAGATTTACCATGTCGATTAAATAACGGGGTGAAAGACAGAAGCAGTTGTGAAGATCACAGCCCAGGGGCACAGCACAGGCTCATTAAATGATTGAAACCAAAGTATAGAACTATAGAATGCTTTCCTTCCTCCCACATCTTACCGCAACATCAAGAGGGCTCCTGTGTAATGTTAAGTCGGTACCATAAAAAGAACTGCATGCCTCAGAACTCATTTAGAAAGTTTCTAGGGAAACCCAAAGATAAAAGGGGGAACAAAAACAAGGACACCAAGGAGGAAATTTTAGCCTCTGTTACCAATAGCTACAGCAAACAATAATCACCACCTAACTACTAACCAGATAAACATAAAACCTCACAATAAATAAAAGTCTATCACAGGCATACTAAAAGACAAAAACACGGTTTGAAGAGATAGAGCAAGCATCAGAACAGATATACAGAGATGTGGGAATCTTAGACTAGAATTTAAAGCAACTATGATCAATATGCTAACAGTTATACTGGGGAAAATGTGCAACATGTAGGAAAGGATGGGTTATATAAGCAGAGGTAAAAACTAAGAAAGAATCAAAAGCAAATACTAGAAATCCAAACTACCAGAATAAAAAATGCCTTTTATATGCTCATCAACGGACTGGATATAGCCAAGGAAAGAATCAGTAAACATGAGTAAATGTCAATAGAAACTTCCAAAACTAAAACATAAAGAGTAAAAGTTATAAAAAAGAACAGAATCTCCAAAAACTGTGGAACAATTAAAAAGTAAGACATGTTCATAATAGGAATACCAGAAGGAGAAGGAAGAAACAGAAGAAATATTTCAAACAATAATGATTGAGAATTTTCCAAAATTAATAATAAACGCCAAACCAAAGATCAAGAAATCTCAGAGAATACCATGCAGAATGAATATATCTATAAAAAAATTAGTACATAAGCATATTCTATTCAAACTGTAGAAAATCAAAGACAAAGAAAACAATCTTGAAAGAAGCCAAAGAATAAAGCAGTTTACCTATAGAGGAGCAGGAATAAGAATTATGTCAGACTTCTTTAGAAACTATGCAAGAACACAGTGAAATGAAATATTTAGAATGTCCAAAAAAAAAAAAAAAACCTAAAAACTAAAACAACAAGCATCAACCTAGATCCTACTTGTATCTGGCAAAATATTCCTTCATAAGTGAAGGAGAAATGAGACTTTCTTAGATAAACAAAAATTGGGAACATTTGTTACCTGCTCTCCAACAAATGTAAAATAGAAATTCTTCAGAAAGAAGAAAAATGATAGATCAGAAACTCAAATTTCCATAAAGAAAGAAATAGATTAGAGAAGGACTAAATGAAGGTAAAATAATCTCTTTTATTTTTCTTACTTTTTAAAAAAGATTTTATTTATTCATTTTGAGAGAGAGAAACAGAAAAAGCACAAGTAGGGGGAGAGGGAGAAGCAGACTCCCCCCGAACAGGGAGCCTGACATGGGGCTCGATTCCAGAACCTGGAGATCATGATCCAAGCTAAAGGCAGATGTCCAACCATCTGAAGCACCCAGGTGCCCTTATTTTTCTTATTCTTAATTTATCTGATACAGTTTTTTCAATATAATAATAGCAACAATGTATTTGGTAATATAGCTTATGGATAAGTGAAATGAATGACAGTAATTTTTCTTAAGGTTTTACTTATTTATTTGAGAGAGAGAGAGAGTGTGAGAGAGAACATGAGCAAGGTGAGGAGCAGAGGGAGGAAGCAGGCTCCCTGCTGAGCATGGACCCCAGTGCAGGGCTCCATCCCAGGACCCTGGGATCATGGCCTGAGATAAAGGCAGATGCTTAACTGACTAAGCCACCCAGGTGCCCCACATGACAGCAATTTCATAAGATATGGAGGGAGAAATTAAAAATACTCTATTATAAGGTGCCTGTACTTGAAGTGATATACTGTTATTTGAAAGTGGATTTGTTTTAGCTGTAAATGTATACTGCAAACTCAAGCACTAAAAAAAGTTAAAAATTATCCAATTAATATGCTAAAAGAGGATCACACGTTAAAACCAAGAGGAGGAAAAAGATGGAAGACCAAAAGAAACAACAACAACAAAAACAAAACCCAAAAACAAACAAGCAAAAAACAAAAAACAAAGAACAAGGATATTGAATGGAAAACAGTAACAAATATGCAAGATATTGATTCAACTATATCAATAATTACTTCAACCATCAATGCCCTAAATATACCAATTTAAAAAGAGACTGACATATCAGATAAAAAAAAATACACGTAAGATCCAACTATTTATTATCTACTAGAAACCCACTTTAAATATAATAAAACAAACATATTAAAAGTAAAGCGAAGGGGGGGAAGTAAAGGGATAGGGTAATATATATACTATGCTAATACTAATCAAAAGAAAGCTGAAATAGTGGCATTATGAAATGTTGGAATTTCCATCTGCCTGAGTCCCTCATGACTACAATGAGCAGAGCTCTCTTCCTTATCCAAACTAGACATACAGGGAAATCAAAGCACACTTCTAAGTCAGTGAGATTTGGAGATTGTTTGTTGGCACAGCAAAACCTAGCCTATCCTGACTAATCTAGGTAACCAGGGAGGAGCTGATAGGAACCTGAATGATGCATGATAGGTGGTCTTTGGATATGCTGGAGAAAGAAGATCCAGGAAGGAGAAACAATAAGAACAGAGGCAGAACAGGCTGGAGAGTTCTGGGAACTCTAAAGAGAACAATGTGGTGGCAGTAAAGTAAAGAAGTGATAGAATAGAAGATGATAATACAGAAACTCAGGGCCAAATACCATAATTAAATCCAAAATCCTTACTCAAGTATTTTTATATTTTCTTCAGTGAGAGATGGAAAGTTTATTAACTTCCTACATAACACTAAAAACTTAAAACAACACAAATTCAGTATCTTACAGTTTTGTGGATCAGTAGTCTGGACATCCCATAGCTGGCTTCTCTGTTCAGTCTTCTCATTGCTGAAAGTAAGGTACTTCCAGGGGCTATGAACTCATCTAAGGCTTAGGATCCTCTTCCCATCTCATTCAGGATGTTGACAAAATTCATCTCCCTGTGGTTATAATTTTGAGGTATGTAATTTCTTGCTGCATGTCAGCTAGACACTACTCACAGCAACTAGATCTTGGCCATAGATCTTGGCCAAATGCACACTCCTCCCAACTCACAACATGGCTGCTTTCTTTAAGCACAATAGGAAGGCATGTTGCTGACATCAAATCTGTCTGACCTCTGAGAAGACTTAGACCCCTCAAAAGGGCACATACAATTAGGTTAAGCCTAGGTAGGGTTAATTAACTCTATTATTATTCTTTCAAATAATCACACATAGTATGTACATGAAGGGGTGGGAGTCTCAGGGGCCATGTAAGATTTCTTTCTACCACAGGGAGCTATCCCATGATTTAGAGCAGCAGAGGGATACAATCTAGCTTATGTTTTTAAATGAATCACACTGAATACTGGGTAAGGAATATTCTGTGATGGGACATGGGTAGAAGCAGGGAGACCAGCAGAAGGTAATTAAAATTGTAAAGGGAAGAGATGATGGTAGCTGGAGTCAGGAAATAGCAAATGAGGGGATAACATGAGTTAAAACTAAATATTATTTGGATTATCATTTCTAGTATATACCCACCAAATAACCAGCTAGTCCAATAATATATGCTCTAATTTTAGTACTGTGTTAAATAAGCAACAATATTTTCAAGTATAATTATTTTAATGTTAAAATTTTATCAGCCATTCTTTGCCTATTGGGCTATGACATGTCTATCTAAAAAGTAAAGACTGAGGGGCCAAAATGTAGACATTGTGCATCCCCATGTACCTGGCTCATTTTGACAAGTAACTCAATACATACTGGCAGTTACACAAAATCAGTTCTCCTTTTTCCTTTACAGCAGGAATCACAGAAACATTTTTGAACTTTTTAATAGCATACATTGAGAGAGGATATTGTCAAGTCCTGGTTTCAAAGAAAATCAAATAAAAGTGTGATATTACTAATTATTCAAATGAAAAATCTCTCCCCCCCCCCAAGGCTTCCTTGGAAGTGTGATGCCTATCAGTAGAGTAAATAATCTGATAATCCCTAAGGAATCTGTTCACTTAGCTCATAATTGCCCAAATATTTGACAATTCATTTTTTTAACCTTACATCTATTAAAGTTCCACATATTATGGGAAATACTTTCAAATTACTTGGTTCCATTATGTTTCTTCTGGGCATTTTTTATTATATGCGTCATGTTTTAGGCCCTTACTTAGGTAATGTAGACAGTTTGGCTAGAACTAAAAACAGCTAGAAAGTTTTCTGGACTGGAAGAATTTGTTTAATTCTGAAGTTCTGCAAGCAAACTTAGCTCTCCAAAAAGGAGAGAATTGAGCCCAGTAAAGCTAGCAACACACACAAATATGTCAGCCCAGAATGAAAGAAAGATTTCCAATGGGAAAATGCTTCTCATAACTGGGAATTAGCCTTCTTTTTTTGACAGCTAACTACTGTACTTTAAAACATTCTCTTTAGGATAACTGGAATAATTAGGGCTACTGCATCCTTCTAATGGAGAAATGGGTCATGGAGAGATAAAGATGGAGAGTAAGCAGGCTGAATGGTCCTAACTAATTAAAACCTGTCATCCAATTAAATACTTTCCCAGCAATATGTGGGTCTCAGGCTAGTTTTCTGATAGGAAAATGGTGGTTCAAAGCATTAGTCACACGATGAAATGTCCTTGTTATATTCAGTCATAATTTTTTTATGGAAACAGGACCGTAATTTTTTCTATATGCAAATTAAATAGAATACTTATTCTAATATACAGGTTACCTCTTAAAAATATGTTATTCCTTTTTCTTGTTGAATATCTTTATGACCTTTGTAAATATAAGTACCAAATTATAAATCTAGGCATCAATTATCCATTTTTCCATGCTTTTTCTTTTCTGTTATTACAGGAATTACTTTGTTCTCATTCCTCCATCCTAAGACAATACCATGCAGTTTGAATTTTTAAACTTCTAAGTCCTGAAAACAACGGTGCTTCAATTTTAGCTTGTCTCACTGTGACAGCCAAATCAAGTTAAAAATGCATGTACATATAAGTAGTTCTGACATCAAGATATCATTTGGCTATTAAACATTCATAGCACTGTGCTTTTCTAAGCATTGCCTGTTTATCCATATACAAGACACCAAGATTCAAACTCTGGTGAAAATAAACATTTTGAAATAATTAATTATCTGCTACTGGCTTCATTCCCACTATAACCTTCATTTTCCCCAAGGTTAATATGGGCTGGCCCAAGTGCAGGGCCAGGTAATGTTCCTCACGCTCTTGTAGAACCATCCTGCCAACTTTTCTTAATTATATGGTGTTCTAAGCCCAGTTTAGCTTGCCCAAGTGCTTGCAAAGTTTTCTTTTTTTTTTTTAATTTTTATTTTTTATAAACAAATTTTTATCCCCAGGGGTACATGTCTGTGAATCGCCAGGTTTACACACTTCACAGCACTAACCATAGCACATACCCTCCCCAATGTCCATTACCACACCCACATTTCCCGACCCCCTCCCCCCAGCAACCCTCAGTTTGTTTTGTGAGATTAAGAGTCACTTATGGTTTGTCTCCCTCCCAATCCCATCTTGTTTCTTTTCTTCTTTTTCTGCCCCCCTAGTCCCCCATGTTGCATCTCCACTTCCTCATATCAGGGATATCATATGATAGTTGTCTTTCTCTGATTGACTTAT
>PISX010022159.1:0-32245 GCA_004024625.1 Mellivora capensis
ACAGTAATTCTCAACTATAGCCATATATGTTTTCATCACCAGAGCAGCTTTTTCAAATTACCATTGCTTAAGACACACTGAGGACTAATTGAATCAGAATCCCTAGGGATTGAACCTGGAAATCAGTATATTTCAAAAATTACCTAGATGACTCAATGTGCAGTTGGGATGAGAACCCCTGCTTCAGGTCGGCAGCTGGAACAGAACTGAATGTCTTCTCAACTGCTGGGAAATACTCATGCTGAGAGGAACTTGCTTCCCTAACAATAGATGTCACTACTCAAATTAAATAGAAGGCAGCCATTGATGAGATGACAATTATCTAGTCATGAAGCAGAACAAGCATTTGAAGAAGTACCTAAATTTATCAGAGCAGGTTAAAGATAAATGCTTTAAAATTATTATGAAAGGTCCAAGATGACCCAATGCGTCATGAAAATCTTGAACGATAAGGGTTGATTAAATATTGATTTTAATAAGATCCTTCCTCCTTTTATTTAAAAAAAATGGCCCATGGTTTGTTTGTTTGTTTTTAAGATTTTATTTCTTTATTTATTTGACAAAGAGAGAGATCACAAGTAGGCAGAGAGGCAGGCAGAGAGAGAGAGGGGGAAGCAGGCTCCCCGCTGAGCAGAGAGCCTGATGTGGGGCTCTATCCCAGGACCCTGAGATCATGACCTAAGCCAAAGGCAGAGGCTTAACCCACTGAGCCACCCAGGCACCCCTGGCCCATGGGTTTTGGTCCAAAGACCTTATTTGAGTAAAAAACTAAGCTGTTATTCAGGGTTCCCAGAGCTTACTTCATTAGTAATTAACTTACTTGAAGAACTCATTGCTGGTGAAATCACCCAGGAACCAAATAACCAATGCCTTGAATTCTTGGGAAGCAAAAAGATCTATATTCCTTTTAGAATATAAAATTTTTAATTCCTATGAGACCCACTTACACTCCCTAGTATCTTAAATTGGTCTAACCTTATACATCCTCTTTCCAGGATCTTTGGACCTTAGTGGACCATATTTAATAATCATTTCCTCTACAGACGTCTGAAAGGTCTCAGAGCATGAATGCTTAATCCCATAATCTTAACTTTTATAAAGTAGATCCTTGTTTGTGAAAACATCATAAATACAAAATGAAAGTATTTTTCTCCCATTGCCTTAAATTCACATGAAAGAATTCCCATAGCTAACTGTAGCTAGCATACTGTTTTCATATGAAAAAAGTGTGAATAAGATCTATTCTCAATTTGAGTTCTGTTAGAAGTCAGAGGGCTTTACTGACACTATTTTATTCCTAGCCTATTGTTCTCACACATATTGATAGCTTTTTTGTCTATACGAAGCATCCACTCATTTAATAACTATCCTCACCACACTTACCTAACTTCATCTCTCTAGTGGAACACTTACTTAGTAGAAAAGGAGGGACTTTGAAAGTCCATAGACTTGGGATTAAATCCCAAAATCTATCTCTGGGATGTGCACAGTTAGGCAACTTATTTAATTCCTGAACCTTGGCTTCCTCACTTGTAAAATGGGTATGATTTTAGGATCCGACTGTTAGGTTCTCATCACCTTTAAAATAAAATTTGTAGGGATACCTGGGTGGGCTCAGTCAATTAAGCATCTGCCTTCAGCTCAGGTGATGATCCCAGGATCCTGGGATTGAGTCCCACAGCAGGCTCCTTGCTCATCGGGGAACCTGCTTCTCCCTCTCCCTCTGCCCTTCCACCTGCTTCTGTGCTCTCTCTCTATCTGACAAACAGATAAATAAAATCTTTAAAAAATAATAAAAAATAAATAAAATAAAACAAAATAAAATAAAATTTGTATGTAAAACATCACACATAATACCTGGCACATAGAAAGTGCTCAAAGGGGAACCTGGGTGGCTTAGTTACTTAAGCCTCTGCCTTCAGCTCAGGTCATGATCCCAGGGTCCTGGGATCAAGCCCCGAATCAGTCTCCCTGCTCCGAGGGAAGCCTGCTTCTCCCTCTCCCACTCCCTCTGCTTGTGTTCCCTCTCTCGCTATGTCTCTCTCTGTCAAATGAGTAAATAAAATCTTAAAAAAAAAAAAAAAAGAAAGAAAGAAAGAAAGGTGCTCAAAAACTGTTAAACTTCTACTTATTATCCAGATATGGCTGGAGAGACTTTTCTAGAGACAGTGATATACCCTGGTGGGAAGAAGGCTCTCTTCAGACTTATCTTCTGAATGTCCTTCAGATCAGCTCCTTAATTTGGGGTTGATCTTGCCTTGATTAGGCTCATATTTTTATGTCGCTCTTTATTCTTCCCTTTATGTGTGACACGATTTCCTCGTTGGATTTGGAGCCTCTCGAAAGTAGGGGCTATCTTTTCTTCTTTCGTACCCTCCATATTTGCTGCAATTGTGATAGACACTCAACAAATAGGTACTGAGTACTTGCCTACAATGAAACATACAGAATGATAGGGCTTTGAAGGAATTTTAAAATCAACTTATACAATAACTTCATTTCATGAATGAGAAAACGGAGGCTTGGAGATGTTGCAAACATTGCCCAGTGTTGCAGACCTAACAAGTGGTAGAGCTCAGCATTTCATCCCTGGTCTGGCTGCTTCCTGTGCCAGTGCCTCTTGCATGACCCAGTGCTCTTTTTCTTGACATGGTGACTTCAACGGTTTGGAAATTTTAGACTATCATCGTGTGTCAGCATTTCGGCGAACAAATCTCCTTTTAACAGGATCACTGTCTAGGTTGCCAGTTTTCTCATGTTAGCTCGCACTCAGAATCATCTGGAAGGCTTGTTAAAACGCAGAATGTAGTACCCCATCCCCAGTGTTTCTGACATAGTAGGTCTAGGTGAGGCTCAGGATTCTTCTCCATTTCCCAGGTAGTCCTGCTGCCTCTGGTCCGGAGACCATATTTTGAGTGAAACTGAGCTAGAGTTGTTATGGATTCTTTTTTCTGTTCCTTCTGAAAATGAAACATGGCCCAAGAGGGCACTGTGTAATCTGCACGTCTCACAATGTACAAAGAACATGACAGTACATAGAAACTGCCTTACCTTGAAAGCATTTTCCTTTTGTTCAGAAGAGAGTGTCTGAGTACTTCTGACGCAGTATGCAAGGCAACAGGTGATCCTCAGGTGTGGAAGACCCAGTGCCTGTCTTCAAGGTGGCCCTGTGACCCCAGGCAAGAGGAAAAGTTCACTTCAAGGAGGGGCCAGGTTGAGCTATGATTTCAGAAGCGGTGGGATTAAGAGAGAGTCAAAGTCATTGTACACATGCTCCAGAGGTAATTCTAAGGACCGGCTTCTCTTAACTACCAACATACTTCTGACAACTTTGCGAATGTATAAGTAACTCCTAAAATGCTAAATATTGTTTGTAGTAAAATTCTATGCTGTAAGAGAACATCTGGGATATTTTTTCTAATTTATTTTTCATTGGAACTATTATTAATTACAATGGTGCTGGAGACCTGAGGAAATAATTAACAATCTTTGTAAGTGGGAACAGATACTCTATATGCTGGAACTTCTGCCAATTCATTTGGCAGAAGCGGAACAAATCCCAAATGGGGGGAACCCAATGACTAATACACAAAGCAGCTTCATGATTTTAGCCAGGGTTCTTTTTGGTTCATCTTAAGATATTTGTAACTAGGATCCATGGACCCCTAGGGGCTCTCTATATGAGCCTTAAGCACTCCTGATTCCCATTAAAATGGATGCAAAAATGTGGGGGCACAAAATAATTTGCATTTTTTCTAGTTTAGAGGGTCTATCACTTTTATCCATTTTCCCACTGAGATACCAGGAGAGAAACAAAGTCATTATAATCCAAGGACTCTGACTCAACTTTTGTCCTTACATCCCACCTATCTTCACCATGTGTCATGAGGGGCCTTTTTCCTTATTATTTTCAGGGAAGGGAGCAGAGGAACACTGGAAGGGAGAAACCGTCCCCCGATGACGACCCAGATCTTTTTCACCATCTGCCTCCTCATCTGGGTTAGTTGCTTATCGATCCCATATGCTCACTGAATCACTCTTCCTTTGACTGTCATTTAGGTTTTAGTCTATATAGATAATTAATAACCAGAGCAGCCAGAAAACTCCCTGGCCAGAGCCGATGCAGATCTGTGATTCTAAATGAAGAGCCCCAGAACAAATGCTTACGTCGCTCTTCCTCCCTCATCCCTCCTGTTTAAATCATGCCATCCAGCAAAGCCCAGCTGAGAATACAGTATTCCTTGGGGCTCTGGCAGCCATTTTGCCACTCAGTTATATTCAGTTCCACACTATTTTTTTTTTTTTTTTGTCAGAGAGAGAGAGAGAGAGAGAGCGAGCACAGGCAGGCAGAGAGGCAGGCAGAGGCAGAGGGAGAAGCAGGCTCCCCGCTGAGCAAGGATCCCGACGCGGGACTCGATCCCAGGACGCTGGGATCATGACCTGAGCCGAAGGCAGCCGCCCAACCGACTGAGCCACCCAGGCGTCCCCAGTTCCGCACTATTTTATACAAAGAGAATGAATGGTTCATCTGTGCATACTATGCTCTAAGCACAGGGACGTGAACTCAGCAGGCCCTTAAAAATCACTGTAAAACACATGTAAAGAACAGTCTGGTTTCTCAACAATATTCATATTTGTGAAGTGAAAGCCTTCTTAATTTGCCACTGTCATCCCATTAATCAGCAATTCTAAACACACTGAAGCCCTGTAAATCCACGGGAGTAACACAGTTGGCAAAAACCCTGGGGTGTGGCACACATCTGTGCCTTCTACAAAGAATGACTGAGTCAGCAGCTGGCACTGTTGGTTTCCTCTGGATCCTTTATGATCTAATGGCTTCTACGTCCTGGGATTCGACCAACAGTTTCAGTGGACAAGAAGCATTGGGATTTCCAGCAGTGGTACGGGTCCCTTTAATCTCGGAAGACTGTTCCCAGACACGGCGTGTGCTGGATGGTAAAGATATTTGCTCACTGAAATCTCATTAATTCAGAAGCATACAGTCATCAGTCAGCACCGAAAATGCAGAGTCACACTAAATGACTTCACACTTGAAGCGTAGCAAACACTTTCACCTGCTTTATCTCAGCTGATTCTTCTAAGAGCTCAGTGATATGTCAGTGACTTGCTCAAGGTCATTCAGGGACTCTATGACCCTTTCCACTAAACTAGGCTACCGTTGTAATCCACATATCTCTGCCCATTATGCACCAGGCTCAAAAGGAAAATCATCTCCTCCCGAAAATCACCTTTCCCCGGCAGCTATATAATATAACTCCACCACTTTAAAACAACAGAGTGAAGATAAAGCACAGACGAAATTAGATTTGACAGCCTAATGGAGCACCCTTCTTTGTTATTTGAAAATAACATCAGTCAAGCATCATCATTCAGCAGCCTTCAGCTCCAACAAGCAAGGGGCATGTTTATTTGGAATTTGACGGAGAGCTGTAACCACCTGGTCACACAGTAGAAGGCAACGAGGAATTCCACTTTAATTAGTCATGTTTCCTACCGGCTTTTGGATTAGAAAGGCTTCTCTAAGATTCCGATAGATGGTACCTTAGATATCCCCTTTAATTGTTGAGAACGAAAAACTTTCCAACAGTCCAACTTTATTGCCTTTTCATTATTTATTACGTACTTACTTGTTTTTTACTAGTTCTCATTTTTATAGGCTTGCAAACGAGAAGCTTCCCAGTAAATTCCTTGTCGTGGATGGTTTAGGGTCCCCTGTCTGAAGATCGCTGTTTGGAACCAAAGAATTCTCACTGGTGTTGGCCTTCTCTGAGGTATATTATTTTCCTAAAGCTCATGGATGAAGGAAAAACAAACTTTTTGTGATCCTCTCCTTATTTCTTTTTTAATTTTTTTTAATTTATTTATTTGTCAGAGAGAGAGGGAGCAAGCACAGGCAGACAGAGTGGCAGGCAGAGGCAGAGGGAAAAGCAGGCTCCCCGCCGAGCAAGGAGCCTGATGTGGGACTCGATCCCAGGACGCTGGGATCATGACCTGAGCCGAAGGCAGCCGCTTAACCAACTGAGCCACCCAGGCGTCCCTGATCCTATCCTTTTTGAACCTACCCTTTTTTCTGCCAGGAATGGCTTTCCTTCTCATCTAGAAATGTCTAAATCATCCTCACGACCTGTGCTAGTATTCATTTCCTCCACAAAGTTCCTTGATTCCAGCAGGATTATCTGTTTCCTCTTCCGTGTTTCTGTAACATTTTATTCAGTCCTTGATGCTGCTAGATTCCATAAATCTCAGTGTTCACTTCTCTGTTTCCCCACCTTGACCATGAGCAACCTGAGGTCAGGACCCATTTCTGACTTCTTTCTTCTTCCCACAGTGCCCAGGACATCATCACTCCTTCCCTCACCTTACAGAGAGCCAGATGCCACGTTAGAGACCTGTGAGAGGTTGACCTGGGAGGCAAGTCATATTATCTTGATTTCTACTCTGAGGAAACCTGGAGTACAGGAAGGCTCATGATACTTAGGCCTAAGATCATGTCAACCTACATAGTTGAAAAGTCTGGGTTTTAAATTGAAAAAAGAATTTTTTTAAATAAAATTCACTGAACCTAGTCAATTTGAAAGAAACATTTCAGTGACACTGAGAAGCCTGGATCTTATTTTAATTCTCCTGAAATCTGGAGTCCATTCCCTTACCTACTGCATTCTGCTGTTTTGCATTGGGAGCCCACTATATATTTGATGAATGAATAAATGAATGGTTATAGAGAGGACACCAACCAGGCAACTTGTTTTCTCCTTAACCTAGTTATTTATGATTTGATTTACCTTCATAAAATACTTTTTGGCAGCTTTTACCAAATGTCAGTCTGAGAGATGGCCGCTTAGCAGTAGCTGGGCCAAACAGAAGGGAGTGAGGAGGGCAGGCTTCCAGACCCTCTCTCTTCAGGGTCCCTGTCACTTCACACTGGGGCCTACAGTTGATTCCCTCATTATCACACTTTCAGGCTAAACGCAGAGGGGGCTAGCTGGCCAGCTACCCTGCGTGTGAACGGACTGTTACCAGCCTGGCCGCTAGGACTAGAGGACTGACTTCCCAACGGGGAGACGAATGGTTTCCCCCATTGGTTTGCCCCACTGGTTTCGCCTGAGAAAAGGTGACTCCTTTTCTCAGCTGAGCTGTCGCTTGGACAGAAACTGGTTCTGAGGGGAGAGGAGAGACAGGCCTCTGTGCTTGAAGTCGAAGTCAGTGTGACTTGTTAGTACAGGTGTGAGAGTGTTGGGTTTGGGTTTTTTTGTTTTGGATTCACAATGTGGGAGGCGCCTTTTGACACAACTTCCAAAGTAGTCAAATGCGTGACATTTCATCTTTAATGACTAACTTCTCTGGTTAAAAGTAAAAAAAACTCCAAATAGATAATTCCTACTTTTTCATGCTACTGTCGAAATGCACAGTACTTTTATAGGGCCTACATACTCTCGGGAAGCTATCTTAATAATGTCTCCATTTTTATTAGAAATCTAATTATACCTTTACTGATATGACAACAGAAACTCGGTGCCCTTAACTCTTAGACCATCTGCTCTTTGGGGCACTGTTTCAAATCTGGCACTTTCTGTTTTGTTTTATGATACTAAGAAGGGAAATTTGGCTGTAGTTACATTTAATTCCAGGAAAAATGGAAATAAAACCTGGGGTTATAATTTTAAGTGGTTTTCTACTGTTTATGTATAGGCTTGGGGAAAGGGACAATTATCACCTGTTTATGCTCATCTGTACCATGTACACGTAGGAAGGCCTGAGCTTTTACTTAAATTAATTTAAAATTAAATTAAAACTTTTACTTAAAGTTCTTATTTTGAGATAACTATAGATTCGTGTGCAATTACAAGAAATCATACAGAGAGACCCAGTCTACCCTTCACGTAGTGGCTTGCAAAAACGATAGCACAATGTCACCACCAGGATATAGATGCTGATACAGTCAAGATACACAAATGGGACACCTGGTGGCTCAGTTGGTCCAGCATCTGCCTCCAGCTCAGGTCATGATCTCAGGATCCTGGGATCACGCCCAACATGGAGCTCCCTGCTCCGTGGGGAGTCTGCTTCTTCCTCTGCCTGCTGCTCCCCCTGCTTGTGCTCACTCTCTCGCTCCCTCTGACAAATAAATGAATAAAATCTTTAAAAAAAAGATACAGAACAATTCCATCACAAGGATCCTTTGTTGGTGCCCATTTATAGCCACATTCACCTCCCTTCACTCTCTATCCCTAATCTCTAGCAAGCTCTGAGCTGTTGTCTACTTCTAGAATTTTGGCATTTCAAGATTGCTATTATAGAAATGCTATCCTACAGGATGCAAGGTTGTGAATTGGCTTTTTTCACTCATCATGATTCTCTGGAGCTGCAACCAAGTGGTGTGTGGCATTATCTCCTAATTAGAAGCCAAATTACAGATATTTTAGAGGCAAAACTGAGATGACTGGAAATAGTCGGGCCTCAATATTATTGTTTTCCAGATCTTTCTCCATTATAAACAATTCTTACAATGGAGAGTTAGCGCATATGTCTCATCCACGCTTCCGGCCCATTTCTCTATGGCACTTGTCCCAGGAACAGAAACTCTTCGAGGGCAGCGAGCATGCTGTGCTTACCCATCAATATTGATTTTCCTCTGTGGACTGCACTTACCGCAAAATCAAGAAACTACAAAAGTAATCTGAGGGTTTGAAAAGTGGCAAGTTTTGTTGGCTGTTGGGGCTAATGTGCAGAAAATGAATCTGTTAAGGGTCATTTACGAGGTGTCATCTTCCACGGAGACTATACAAATGGATCTAAAAGTCCTAGCATGATGTATGAATTAAACCAAATGAGATAAAAATGTAAGTTCCACACCCCTACTGTTTTTAAATCAACTGAAAGATTTCATTGAGATTTTGTTGATAAACCAAATACAATGGAGCTCTTTCAAATTCAACACATTCCCTAGTTATTTCCTCTATATCTGTGTTTTCTCAGCTCTGTTTATTAGAGAAACCATGCCTTGATGAACAATGAAAGTAGCTGACCTTCCTGGAGTACTAGGTAAAAGGAAGTACTCCTGCAGAATTAAGACAATTTTATATATTTAAGGCCAGTATTTCGGGCTGGATTCTTTAGGCACGTACTGAATCCTGGTGTAGTGGAAAGAACAGGAGACTCAAGATCCAGAATGTCTTGGATTTGAGTCCCACGGCTGTGGCTTACTTACTGTCTGAGCCCGAGCCTCACTTCTACGTATATAATACGGGATAATATTAATACTTGTTCTTCTCTAGCATCATCACAATTTCTCTGCTCCTCTTCATAGAAAAATTTCTAGAGAGAGTTGCCTAGAGCTCGTCTTTACTTCCTTACCTCCCATTGTCTCGGCACACTCCAATAGGTTTCCATATCCACCATTTTGGTGAGATGTATCTTATGAGGATCACCAGTGACCTCGAAGTTCTGCCCTTGGCAGCTTTAACCAGTCTAGAGGACCAACAGGGCCAGGTCCACCAAGGGTCTATTTACTTAAGACTGTGTAACGTCTTGGAAAAGAACTCTTCCGGGCTGAGCTAGGCTTCTCGAATGTTCTCCAATGTCATTTTGGGAGAGGAAAGGAGGAAATGAAGGAAATTCTGAGAACATCATAATGTCTATCACTCCAATTTTCCTCTAGCCTAGCTCTCAACGACCTGAGTCCTGGCACGGGAAAATCGTCACAATATGATAAAGATAAAAATAGTGATATGAAAAACATATCACTCAAGCCTGTGTAGGATATGAAGAGCATAAACCTGGACTGTTTTCTAGCCTGTACATATGCTAGAAAATAATACTTGGGCTAGAGGGCAGCACCTATCAGGACAAGCTAGAGCACCTTCCACATGGGAGGCGACTTTGGAAGGTAGAACAAGTATAGCTGTGTGAGTCAGAACCAGGTCAATTTCCATTTGCACCACGAAGAGGACATCAGCTTTTGGTGCTCTCGCGTCAGCTTCGTAGCCTCAGGGTATCCTTGTGTTTGCGACCTGGTAGTATCACTGTGGCCGTCTCAGTTGTCTGGGACACTACAGCAGCCAGAGCAGGAAAGGACAAGAGCCAATGGCAGCTGGCCTACAGTAGCCAAGAGAGCTCATGCACAAGCATGCACCATATGCATCCCTTGACATTTCCTAGAACGCTCTACTAGGAATTTGAGAAAGATCGAAGGTGGCCTTGGGTTTCAATTGCTTTTTAAAGGAAATCTACACTCCTTCCCCCTTACTTCCCAGGATCTGCATGACCTGACCTGGACTTACCTCTCCACCTTTGTCTTATGCAACCTTTTCCTCCCCTTCTAACCTTTCATTCACTTCGCCCTCCTTTATTTTCCTTGAACACGTTAAGTTCCTTTGTACCAACGGTCTTCAAGTCTCAGTTTATGTGCTTGAAATGCTCCTCTGACTGTACCCTCATGACTCACGTCTCATCTCAGATGTCGCCTTCCTCCTCGTTCCCTCCCTCGACGGTTAATCTCTACTGTGTGTTCGGGTTTTATTACATGAAATTTAAAATTGTGTTTTTACGTGCTTATATTCTGCTTCCCTCTCCCCAGATGTAAGCTTAATGAGGGCAGGGATCTTGCCTGACCTGTTCGAGAGAGTTCCCCCAGCGCTTAAGACCATGTTTGACAAGGAGCAGGCGCTTAATTAATGCTTACTACTTACTTATAACTAATAATTATTTATAAGTATATGTTTATGCTATAATATAGGAGATACATATCAAACACGTTATGTGTTATCTAATTACATAATATAGATATGTAATATGATTGTAATCTTGATCATTTATGGTTTATACTTATAATAATTACGTATAGTTGATTAATATTTGCTTATAAATGAATGGGGTGAGAACTCATGGGATAGCTATGAATTTCAGTGCCTTGTGGCTGCCTTTGATCTCAGAATAAGAAAATACACTGCTTTCTGGCTTCTGCCTGGATTTCTGGCCACCCCAGACAATGAGCTCCTCCAGGACGGGCTGTCTCTCTTCACAGAATGCTCTCACTTCCCTGTCTCTCCGCACCTCCTCTAACTGACTAACTTTTAGTCATCTTCCAATTTCTAGCTTAGATGTCACATTCTGGGGAGACTTGGGTGACACACACAGAGAAAGATTGTTGGCAGCCGTATCATGCAGATACAAAGCTCACTCAAATCTCGTCTTTCCCAGTAGGAACTGGTTTTGGCTCTCCTGCCTAGGGTAGGGTCACTTTTTCAATACTGTACCTATAGTTGCTAAATTTGCTAAGGGTATCATTCTCTTTGCTTCAGAATTGGGTTAGCTTATAGAGTCCTGTATGGCCTCCTCTTTTTGTGGTGTCTTAGAATCATCCAGATGTGAGGCACGCCCATGTGGAGCAGTCGGTTAAGCATCCAACTCTTGGCTTTGACTCAGGTCATGATCTTGGAGTCATGAGATTGAGCCCCGCATCCGGGTCCGTGCTCATCATGGAATCTGCTTGAGTTTCTCTCCCCTTCTCCCTCTGTCCCTCCTCTCTCTCCTTTCTCTCTTTCTCTCTCTCAAATAAATAAATAAATCTTTTTAAAAAATCATCCAGATGTGAGAATAGAAAGACTTTTCTGAAACACACAAATGACTGATGCGGATCCAGTTAATGGCATTACTTTCTGGTCTCTTTGATCTCGTCACTTGTCTTTACATGTACACACTCTGTGTGTCGCCAGGAGGACTCTTACCAATAAAGAGAAATGGCCCTCTTTCCTCTTAATGGAAAGAGAAGTTGTGGTTTATCTGCCTTTTGGAAGGACCCCTGTCTTCTCTGGAAGTTGTGCTTCCAAGGGGTCCATTTGGAAATTCAAAATGAAGATTTTCATGCTTTATTTCCCGATTCTCTTTCCGCAGGGAAAAGCGGGATCAAAAGGTTTCTCTGCCCAAGTGATGGCAGCTGTGGATTAGGGTTCTGGGAAGCAGCTACCTTTTAACTCTTTTCTTTCCCAGTGTTATGATTGCACAGGAATCTATCCACTGTATAATCCCTGGAGCTTGAAAAATTAGTATAACGGCTTTTGATACAGTAAGACGCTGATGGGAAATTGAGAGTTGATTAGTCATGACCTCAATTGTTCCATTGAGCCTAATGAGCCACATAGTAATGCCACCTTGAAGGGCATCCGTATCTTTACACACTGTAAAATCCCGGAACAGTTTTTGGACACCCTTTGATGATTGTCACGATGGTGATGATGATGGTGACAACCACAAGGACAATGTGAGAAGGAACATTCATTGCTCACTAGAAGGTAAGCTGTGTGGGAGCAAGGATTTTTGACTGCTTGCCTCAGTCATCCAAGTGCCTAGAAGAGCGTCCAGCACAGAATATGGAATCAGCAAATGTTTTTGAACAAATGAATGGGCATGTACTCCATACCAGAATCTGTGCTAAATCTCTTACAAACGTCTTCTCTCTTAATCTGCATAAGAACTTCATGAAGTGCTGTATGTCCTCATTTCACAGATCAAGAAACCAGGGCTCAGAGTTGTTAAAGATAGTTTTTCCAAGACCTTAGAGCTAATAAGTAATGGAAATGAAATTCAAACCCAAGAGGTAGAGCTCTGCACCTCATACCCCTAACCTCTATATTCTACTTGGAGATTGATTGATAGATTTTCTGTGGATAAAAATGCAAATTAAATGAGTAATTCATAAAGAAGGCCTTCTGGTTTTAGCCTGAAATGCTTACGTGTGAATATGTATTCTGCAAACGATGGCATTCCTATTAACTACAAAGGGTGAGTAACCTTGGGGACAGGTGCAGGGAAAGTCCTGTAATCTCTTTTCAAGCTAAATTCCTTCAGAATGTTCTGTGTACACATTGCCTGGGAGAGCAGTTTGGATTGAATTGTGCTTTCAGCAACCAGCTAAAACGAACACATTGCATTATTAGTTCAGAGTAGGAAGGCGTAGCACCGGCTCTTCAGTTAAAAGCCTGTGTGTCTTATGGTTGATGTGTATGTCTTCCGACGCTTTAGAGTTTCAGTCATTATGTTTAAATCTGTGACTTGGTCAGCTAAATGCTTCATATGGAATCTTTACTCGAAAAAAAGCTCTGTAGTGTAGTGTTTGGAAGCACAGGTTTGGAGATCCGATTTTGAATTTTGTTCCTTACTACTTGACCTGAGCAAGTCACTTCACCTGCCTGCTGTTCAATTTTCTTATCTATGGAATGGGGAAAACAATAACCCCGACTTTTCAGAGTTGTAAGATTAAAATGAAGCCAATAATGTGAATCACTTGAATCGGATTTTGTCATGTAGTGAGAATTCAATAGATAGTACCAGCAACTTTTTCTCATTGAATTCCCCAGGAGGGCTAGAAATTTTCATATGCTATATGTTCACATTCATTCTCTGGGACTTTGGATACACAAGTAAATGAGTAGTAACATAATAAAGTAACATAATAAAGCTTTTGATCACGGAACAGACTGACTAAAACATACTGTTTCTTCAGTGATGTTTTATCCACCATGCATTCCAGACAGCTGCAGCTTTTGGATTCCACTTAGCACACGAGAAAGGAGTATGGCTAATAGTCACCATTCACGGAGCATTTCCCATGTGTCTTTTCGCCATTATCTTAATAACTCTGTGATCTTAAACGCTCGCAAGCTGGATATGCTTGTCTCGACATTTACATTTTCCTCGCTAAGGTACAAATGACATGTTGGGACATAACGGTTTCATTTTTAAGGTCTTTAAATTATAGGGGAGGAAAAAAAAACTTCTATATCCTCGTGGGGTCTCTGGCTGGACCTGAGAATTAAACTGACATAAGACAAATAGGAGAAAACAGGCGAGTTCTAATTATTTTTTTTACATGTACACGGGAGTCTTCACCAGAAAAAATGAAGACCCGAGGAAGCAGTTGAAATTGAATGCTTATGTGCTGAATTGGACATAGAGAGCAAATTGTGACACATGGCGAGGCAGAGGGCCTTGGGCTAGGGTAGTCAATTTGGTGGAGAAGTGACTGGGAAGAAACGGGTTAGCTTAACAAGGTGTGTTTACAAATTTCTCTCGACTTGAGCTTCTGACGCTTGGTGAGAAAAATGTTACTTTCCTTCCAATATCGGAAGGACGTCTTTCACAAGGGAGTTTCATCTCCTGCTTTTAAGAAAAAGAAGGATGGCCAGAGAGTCCTCTTTGCATCTGCTATTTATTTGCATCTGCTTGAGTGCCTTTAACTCAAGATAATCAATATCGCATGTCAGTATCACCAAAGTCACGGTTTTTGGGTCACATGTTCTGAATTCTTTCAAAATGGTTCATTATTCCATATACCTCGTGGAGGAGTTAAATGTTTGGGGGAACTTGACCCCCACATTTGGTGATAGCATCTGATGATGGCTTACCTGGCGGTGCTAAGGAAGAGTGTTTTCATATAGGAAACACCTTCCAAAAGAATTATATAAACAAGCACTGCCATGGATATCTATTTTTCCCCTAAGATCTTGGGTCGAGCCAGAGGAAATATCCATTTAGGAGTGAGTATTTATTGGGAAACTAATAAGCCTCACAGGATATCAATTCTGTGCTCAACTATTGGTTACAGCAAGTGACGTAATTAACTAGTAATTTAAAAGAGCTGCATTCAGAACACATGTCAAGGAATATAATCTTAAAATCATTGCCGCCCAATACACACCAGAAAATGAGCTGACAGGAGCATTACTGAGAATTGTTTTGAGGCAACGCATTCCATCTATTGTTTAAGATGCACTAAAGAATTTACCATAATTAAATTAAACCAGCAAAGAGGTAGTGACCTGCTCCCTTTGTCAGAACGGTTTCCACTGAGCTTCCCTTTGGGGATTTCGTGTTTTAGGAGGGGCACCAAAGAAACAGCTCTTTGAAACTCTTGCTTCCTCCGTTGCAAGGATGTTCATTACAGTGCAAGGTGTCATCCATGGGAAGACTCCAGAGAGAAATTCTTATCTGATCTCAGCGCCAAGTACAGTTGTAGCTCGGAACAATTGATCTGGGTACTATGAACTTTAACACCGGCCAGATTTCTCTTTTTTACACGGACTTCTAGAGAGCTTAGCGTCAAAGGGATGACCCACATAAGGCAAAAATAAAGCCCATGGTGATATGCACTTCTTAGTCTGACCCTTAACCCACTTTACATCCTTATTCTAGATGTCCTCTCTTCTTTCCTTCATGCTTTTAATATAAGCTTTCTCGTTACATTTTGTGTTTCTTTCCAAAGTGGCTTAAATTATTTCTCATTTAAGATTAGGTATAGGTAATCACACACACAGATTTTAGTCCTGAGCAAGCAATTGACTCCTCTGGAGAGAGTTTATCACGACAGCATAGGCTCACGGATCCGAAATGCCTGGGTTCTGAGCCTGGCTCATCTACTTACCAGCTGTGCGATCTTGGGTTAGTTACTCAACCTTTCTCTGTCTCAGGAATTCTGCACTCTAAAATGAAGATGATAACAGTAGCTACTTGGTGTGAGGAACAAAGTAGTTAATACATATAAAGTGCTTAGCACAGTGCCTGATGCATATAGGAAGTGCTCAAAAGAAAATACTACTATGATCTAAGCACCTTTTCTCACCAGTGAGGTGGTGATGACAATACCTAGTCAGTCTAATTAGCAGAGTTATTGTGAACAGTGAATGACTTGATTGAGATGCATATGCTTTTGCAATCTTGAGAGTTGTACCGCGCTCTCCTTAGGAAAACAATTATACGTATTTGTGTGTGTAGGCATGCACACATGTAAGTATATAGACCCATATTGCATATATCACAACTGCAAATTGTAAGCTTTGTGAGGACGGAAACCTTGCAGTTTCTTTTCTTTCTTTCTTTCTTTCTTTTTTTTTAAGATTTTATTTATTTGGGACGCCTGGGTGGCTCATTTTGTTAAGCCTCTGCCTTCGGCTGAGGTCATGATCCCAGGGTCCTGGGATGGAGCCCTGCGTTAGGCTCTCTGCTCAGCGGGGAGCCTGCTTCTCCCTCTCCTCCCTCCCTGTGCTCTCTGTCGCAATCTCTATCGCTATCTCTGTCTCTCTCCCTCGAATAAATAAATAAAATCTCTTAAAGAAAAGATTTTATTTATTTATTTGAGGGAGAGAGAGGGCACAGGCAGGGAGAGGGGCAGAGGGAGAGAGAGAAACAGGCTCCCTGCTGAGCAGAGAGCCTGACCCTGGACTCGATCCCAGGACCCTGGAATCATGACCTGAGCCGAAGGCAGAGGCTTAACTCACTGAGTCACCCAGGCGCCCCAAACCTTGCCTTTTTCAAGAAAATACATCCAGCACCTAGCACCTCGGACAGTGTTTGGCATGGAGTAGGCACCCAGTAACTACTTAATGAATAATTAATGATTGATGTTCCCCATGTCCCACATTTCTGATTCTGCAGGTTCCGATGAGGCTGTTGCTGGGAGTTTAGCGCAAAGGACAAAGTCTTTGGAATGAGACACATCTGAATACAATTGTGGGCTCTGCTGCTCGTAAGTTTCCACAATTATCTATTCTCTCTGAGATGCAGTTTACACATCTGCAAAATTGAAACGATGGTAAAATCTACTTCAAAGGATTGCTGCGAGGTTTGAATGGATATGCAAAGGACCTAAGTTAGCACCTGGGACATGTGGACTTGGTGTTCAGTAAATATTAGTGTATTTTCCTTTCTCTTGCCTAGATAACGATTTTCTCATTTTCTTCTCTTCTTTTATCTACTAAAGCTCTACTAGGTGGATTTTTCTCTATAGGCAGTTAATTGATTTGAGGGTATAGTGAAAGTAATTATATTGGAGTTTTCATTAAGCAGTGTTTGTTCACATTCAACGTCTGAGGGTAGATTGCAGAGATGTAAATAGCTCTAGTTGGTAAGAGGTTAACTTAAATACTATCTCCGGGGGGCTCTCCCAGATGTTGTCTGAGTAACAGCAAAGCGTGTTTTACATGGGCCGTATTCTCCTTGAGCTGTTTGTAGGTTGAAAGGTGTGGAGGGAATGGGATGGCATCAGGAAAAGCCGAGTCATCTTAAAGATTTCTAAATTCATTTAAAATGCTTTAAAAAAGCGAGCTTGGGTGATTTTCTGTTTATGATCTAAGAGTTCTGCCCCGTGAGACCCAATGTGTGATGAAATTTGTGCTCTAGAGCTTCTCCAAGGTGTCACCCATCTCCAGCCGAGACTACCTTCTTGCTAAAGGCCCCTCAGCTCCTTAATTTTGCTTCCCTCACATCCCTTCTTCTGAGAGCACCTCACTCCTCAACAAATCACTAGAACAAGAATATTCACCTCACACTGCTTCTTGGGAACTTGACCACGGATGCGGCTTTGCAATATTTTTAAAATTTGTATTTAAATTCAATGTAGTGAATGCAGGTGTATTATTAGCTTCAGGGGTGGAATTTAGTGATTCATCGGTTGCATAGAACACCCAGTGCTCATTCCCATCACGTGTCCTCCTTGATGCCCGTCACCCCGGTACCCCGTCTTCCCACCGGCCTCCCTCCAGCAGCCCTCAATTTGCTTGCTAGAGTTCAGCGTCTCTTATGATTTGCCTCCCTCTCTATTTTCACCTTATTTTATTTGTCCTTCCCTTCCCGTATGTTTGTCTGTGTTGTTTCTTAAACTCCGCATATGAGTGAAATCATATGGTATTTGTCTTCCTCTGACTGACTCTTTTGCTTAGCATAAAACCCTCTAGTTCTATCCACAGCATTGCAAATGGCAACATTTCATTCTTTTTGATGGCTGGGTAATATTCCGTTATATATATATATATATATATATATATATATATATATACACACACACACTATATCTTCTTTATTCATCTTTCGATAGACATCTGGACTCTTTCCATATTAAAAACTTTTTTACTACAACATTTTAAAAAACATTTTGACAAAATATTGTGTATATTTAAGGTATACAGTATGGTATTTTAAAAATTTATTTATTTGAGAGGAAGGAGAGAGAGAACATGAGTGAGGGGGGAGCAGGAGGAGGAGGGGCAGTGAGAGAAGCAGACTCCCCACTGAGTGGGAAGCCTGATGCGGGGCTCGATCCCAGGACCCTGGGCTCATGACCTGAGGTGAAGGCAGAGGCTTTAACCCACTGAGCCACCCAGGCGCCCCTAGTATGGTGTTTTAGTATAAATATACCTTGTGTAATGATTACCACAACTAAGGCAATTCACATACCTATCCCCTTACATAATTACCATTTTGTGTGTGTGCGTGTGGTGAGAACACTTAAGATCTACTCTCTTAGCATATTTCAAGTGTACGATAGGTTATTGTTAACTATAGTCACCATGTTGTACGTTAGACCTCTAGAATGCTTGCCTGCACCCATGACAAACATCTCCCCATTTTCTCCACTGCACAGACACTGGCGACCACCATTCTTCTCTCTGAGTTTGACTTTCTTAGATCTGACATATAAGTGATACCATGCAATATTTATCTTTCTGTGTCTAGCATAGATATATAATATATATGTGTATACACATATATACATGTATATACACATATATATACAATACATGTTATATACACATTATAAATGGCATATATACATTGTTACGTTATATATAATATGCATATGTACATTGTATACACTGTACATAACATATGATTGTACATAACATATGATTATACACACACACTGTGTATGTATTTTATGATTTCTTTATCCATTCATCCATGCATGGACACTTAAGGTTGTTTCTGTATCTTGGCAATTGTGAATAATGCTGCAATGAACAAGAAGATGTGGATATGTCCTTGAGATCCTGATTTCATTTCCTTGGTATATATACCCAGAAGTGGGATTTCTGGATGATAAGGTGGTTCTCCTTGTAATTTTTTGAGGAATTTCCATATTGTTTTCCACAGTGGCTGTACCAACTTTCATGCTCACCACTAGCAAGCAAGGGTTTCCTTTTCTCTGCATCCTTGCCAACATCTATTATCTCTAGTGTTCTTAAAAACAGCCATCCTAACAAGTGTGAGGTGTTACCTCTTGTGGTATTGGGTTACATTTCCCTGATGAAAAGTGATGTTGAGTACCTTTTCATGTACCTGTTGGCTGTTTGTAGACCATCCTTGGGAAAATGTCCATACTCTTCCTTTGTCCATCTTATAATTTCATTTTTTGCTATTGAGTTGTATGAGTTCCTTCCGTACCCTGGATACCAAGCCCTTCTCAGATAGATGGTTTCAAATACGTCCACCCATTCCACAGGCTGCTTTTCCATTTTGTTGGGTTGGTCTGCATGCTATTCTGCACGTGGCACCAGGATCCTGGGGACTGGGATTTTCGTGGTACGGCAGTGCCAATGTTTAGGGCACAGGCACTCCAAGTGACAGCAGGACCAAGGTCCTGAGCTTGGAAGTACGTGGAACTACCTCAGCCCCTGGGGCCTGCGGCACTGGGCTGGGGTGGTGGCCCCAATTCTGAAGGATGAGCATGTGCCGATCCCACACAGAGCCTGTGTCTGGGTCTCTGGGGCTTGCCCCTGGGACTCGGGCCCCAACAGCGGTGAGACCCAGAGGGAACTCAGAACTAGGGATGACAGGTTGCAGCAGGAGCACAGGGCCTCAGCCATGTGGCCCCTGGAGATGGGGCACAGTGCAGCCGAAGCTCAGTTCTGGTGAATGGCAAGGCATTGCGACTTCTCGTGCTTGCGCAGCAGCGACTGAGACTCAGCTTGTACTCCAAACATTTCTGACATTTGCGAGTGCTGTTTGCCATCTTGGCCAAAGTTCTAGGTTGTTAGGCTTTGTGCGTTACTTTTACTTTGGAAAATACTCAACCATTTAGGGCGAAATGTGGGGAATGAGATGTGTAAGAGAATCCAGTGTAGGAAAATATGTTGGCTATAAAATAATAGGTATGATTTCTGGAATGGATTTTAAACTGGGAGGTGTAGGGTCACCTGGGGGCTCAGGTGGTTAAGCATCTGCCTTCGGCTCAGGTCATGATCCTGGAGTTCCAGGATCGAGTCCTGCATTGGGCTCCCTGCTCGGCGGAGGATCTGCTTCTCCCTCTGACCCCCACTCCTCTCACCCTCTCTCTCTCTCTCTCTCTCTCTCTCTCTCTCAAATAAATAAATAAATAAAATCTTTCTAAAAATCAAAAAAATAAATAAATAAAAGAAGCTGGGAAGTGTAGCTGACTACTTACATGCCAGCATCCTAATATATGTTGAAAACCAAGTCTTGTTACTTGCAAACATTTCATGTCTGTTGATTCATAGCTATTAACTAGCCAATTCTAAAGCTATTTTTAAAATAAGCATAAAATGGTCTTAGCATAAAGAACATTACAGTCTTGTTTCCTTCCATATTAGGGGAAATACAGTATGTAGAAAGATCAGTTCTGTCCCTGCTGGTAGGAATCAAGCTTGTCACTTTGCTTTACACACTTCCAAATTCATCTAACCATTAAATTTTAAAACATTTCTAAGCTAAGCAATTACCATGCCTAAGCATTATTGATAGTTTTCAAATAACATTCAGTGTTTGAAAATGGGTATGAAATCAGCGCTGTTTTTATCATGCTTTGAGGTCTTTTTGAAGAAAAATATCCATGCTTTGTTTGTTGCTAATATATGGTATTCACTTGAGAACACATGTGGTACACAAGTTTCAAGGCGTCTTCCTAGCCAACAAATCATCATCTCCTCTTAGAAAGCCTCTTGATCCAGTGGGATCAGCCCTCTTCCATCAGATCTATACCGTAAGAGCCCAACCTCCAGCCAATGCTGTTTAGGCCAGGAAGAGTCATCTGACCCAGCTGGGCCAATCAGAATCTCCTCTGACACTCAAATTTGGATACAGACGATTCGAATTTGGTCTGGTCTATTAAGGGGGAAGGACATAAACAAGTTGTGACTCATGCAATGGCTGTCTCTATCACGTAGACCGAGTCCTTTCTAAGACGTCTCCCCACTGCGTTTTGCTATTAGTTTCCATGAAACTGTGCTGACTCCTTCTGCAGCAGATTATAGCTGTTCGTATTTGTCCTTCTTTTTTGAAGAAGGAGAAAGGTGATTATAAACTGTACCCAGACTGGCAGTGGAGGGTGTAAGATTTGAACTGTGCACCAGAGGGTCCTAATCTGGAAAGCAAGAAGTGAGTAATGCACATTTATATTATACTGGTCCCCTCACATTTTCCTTTCTTCTTTAATTGCTTGGAATTTGTTTGTTATTTGCAACTAAAATTTATAAGTAATACTCAATGACTCTTGCAAAGACATTTATTTCAATAACAAAAAATTACAGCCAGCATAGTAAGCAACTATACCATATATTAATATGGTTTTTTAGTTCACCAACTTTATTTTATTTTTAATGAAGCATAATTGACATATATAAGATTGTTTAATAATTTTTAAAGGCACAAAACATCAAAAAATATCAACGCGTTATGCAGCACCCTTAATGATTAGCCAACATGTCTTTTTGCTTGACCACTTCTGATCCGGGACAGAGATGGCTTTACAAGGCAGCCTATTCCATTTTCAGATACCTCTAATTGGTAGAAACTTCTCTGACCCTTCCTTTTATCAAACTGTGCTCTGATCTCTGTAACAAAACCTTTCTGACCTCTTCTGCCCTCAGGATCTATGTAGAATCAGTATACTGCTTGTTGTCTTAATCACTCTTTAAGATATTAGAAGCCAACCGCATGTCCCTTCCAATTCTTTTCTCCTCTGTTGTGCATATCCCACGTTACCCGCACTGCTGCTCGTAGCTCAGCATTTCTGAACTTTTCACTGTCTGTATATAGTCATCTACTTGTACCCACATATCCATATATATGGCTATGCTTTAATATTCTTCATCAGTTTGGGAACGTGAAAATCCTATAGGTGTTTCCAGGTTAATGTATAAAATCTCAGCTCTGTCTTAGTACTGGTGTTTCTTTGTGGGGGGATATAAGTCCGCACGTTTTTCAAACGGTTCACGGAAATGTGTACGATTCTGCTAAATTTTCTAACATCTATCTTAAATCCATACCACAAATGCGTATCTGTATTTTCATGCATCTGTTGTCATACACCCAAACAATTACTGTACTCATTTCACACATGAAAATTGATATGTCTTAACATTAGCTAAGCTATTTGAAAATGTGAGATCCTTTATGTTTACCCTCCTGGCAATGAGAAATAATGTTCTGGATAATATCTTGATGAGAGGAGAAGAACATCTAGTTGACATTTCAGTTCCTCCTAAACTATTTCCCTAACGGCAGGTATTCATTATGAGAAACAGCTACGATGGTAGAGTTCATGCACCCCTTCACTCCCCCCTCCCCCCCCCACCAAAGGAAATGAACAAGTCAATATGTCAGTGCTGACCATGCAATTGTAACAACAATTGCCTTTTTTGTGTTAATGAATGATGCAAATGTCAGTTCTCATACTGATCATCCAAGGGCTTTTATTTACAGAAACCACAGAAGTTTTAATGAGGTCATGGTGTAAAATACTGCTCTTCAATCCACAGAGCAAAGATAGTGTCAAGTAACACTTTTGATCCTAGATAAGTAATTAAGGGCCCATTGTTACGTTTGTTTCAAAACCAGGAGATGAAAAACTTTCCACGATGAAGCACTGTTTCCACGTATTTATTTTGGTGGCAAATGGCATTTTTGTTGTTGGAGACCCAGACAGTGAGCGCTTTGAGGACAGGCACTGGACCTTGTTTCTCGTCCTGTCGCTGGTAACTGGCTCCGTGTGTAGTAGAGGGCAAGCACACAACCCATGTTTGCTGACAGGTAGAGGGACAGATAAGTACTCGGTCTTTGCCTTTGGTGGGAAGAGTGGATACTGCCCTGGATGTGGTAGGGGTTGGTCAATGTGAGAATGAGTGTTCAGATGCCACAGAGAAACCATCTCTGTGAGAGTGAATCGAGCACCTGACATCTGTTTAGAAGCCAATGTCCTGGGGCCATCACCAGTAAAACTTTATTGGGGCTATTAAAAAGCCTGCTGAAAGCAAGTCTTTGTAGTCTTTGAAAGAATAAAAATCAGTAGGGAAGGAAGGACCAGCACAGGGCAAAAGGACCACGGGAACAGGGGCGGGGTCAGGCGGGGCGATGCTGTAGACAGACCTCCTAGATGCTAAGTATTTGCTAAATAATGACTCTATCCACATGATGTCAAAACCATTGCGTGGCTAATTCAATTCTAGAAAAGCTGTTATAATTTAGTTGAAATAAAGACACAAACAAGGAAAATACTAATCAAATTCAGGAGGTGGTGGATCAGGGAAGGAATGCAAAATCTGAGAATCAGAAGGTCCCGATTCGGATCCTGGATCTTGCACAGCACCATAGCAGAGCTGTTACTGTTCCCAACTTCCCTTCTGTTTTTTCATCTCTAGCAGGGTGAATAGGATGTGCTGATTTTATATTGGCCATTTGCTGGACGTGATTGACTAATCAATTGAATTGTTCTTGAGGTCAGTACAACCTAAGGGAGAAAGTAGTCAAGAGGCCAGTGCTAGAAATAAACAACAAGCAAAACAAAAAAAACAAAAAAACAAAAACCCAAACTGCTCCTGCACTTCATGAAGAAACGTTTTGAGAGTGTTAAAATGTCTTAACATTGACCATGCTTTTATTTATCGAACTATTCTCAGTAAATTTAGGTATTTTTGCTATTCTGAATTATTCTTTTTCATTTCCCATCCATTTTATTTTATCAGTTTGGTAAATATGACTTAGGAGAAAGCTGCAGGTTAGAATAAAATATTAAAATACTAACCCCCTCCCCTGCAAAATATTTTAACTAGTTATGACTGTTCAATAGCAATTAACCAGTTCTTCTCTATTGAATAGATCGATTCAGGTCTCTGATTGTGAATAATGATGCTAGTGGATTTCTTTTCAAGTAAAAAATTTCCTGTATTAAATTTTAATGTAGTTGCTAGGATTTTTAAATTTGGTTTCTTATTTTAATTCCAGTATAGAAAGCAGAGGGTTATATGAGTTTGGGGTGTACAATATAGTGATTCAACACTTCTATACATTGCTCAGTGCTCATCATGATACATGTACTCTTCATGCCCTTTACCTAGTTCACCCACCCCCGCAACCCACCTCCCAACACAGCTGCTAATATATTAAGAAAGACTTTTGTTAATCATTGTAGAGCCCAATGATGTCCACTAATACATTTCAATTAAGTGAGTCAACTAGAAAATGAACAAGCATTGTGCTTTGCTTTCAAAAGGTGCAATTATCCATGGCATTTGAAATTACTCTGGAAAAGGTACTACAGAGGACTTTCAGGTAACACTGTAAAGTCCTAACACTTTCATATATTCCAAAATTTGAACAAGAAATGATTACTCTGAAGATATACTTATCTATTCTCTTTTTGGACTAGGATAGAAAAAAGCAAAAAAATAACTGCTAGGAGACACAGGCAAAATGGGGAAAGTGAGAAACAGTTGACCAGTGCTCTGGTCTATGATTGGAACCCCAAAATAGCTTACGGTGAGAATATGATATACCTCCTAACTATGTAGAGTGAATCCTGTACTACATATTAAACAAACAGACAAAAAAAATAAAAACAAGTAAAAAGCCCAGGGATTCTACCCAGGTGCATGTCAGTTTTGTCTCACCAGCATTCCTCACTCTCTCCATATCCCCCTGGTACAGAAAAAGGAGTAGAACACCAAAACCTAGCTCCTAAACTTGTGCTTAAAAGGATGGCAATGCAGTTCCAGATACGACAGGAAAGGAACCAAAACCCCTAATCCTAATACTGTAGGAGAATTCTACATAGAGCCACTGAGGAATGAACAAGGTGAACAGAAATTGCAGGAAAAATATGTCAACGTGTCAACGGACCATAACAGGCATTCTTCTGTCCAAAAAAAAAAAAGAAAGAAAGTAAGAAAGGAAGGAAGGAAGGAAGGTGGAGCTAGCATGTGGAAACCAAAACTTTCAATCCAAGGAATGGAAGAAAATTTGTCACAAGCATTTCGCATTTTAGAACAATTTCATAAAAACCTGAAGCCAAGAAGAGAGCATCTCAAATACTGGAAGGGGAAACTAGGCAATCCATCTTGGCAAAGACCTGAGATAATGTCAGTGAATGTGGATGACAAAAAGAAAGCAGTCAGTGTGCTAAGAAAGGAGCCAATAGATGCGGAGGGCAGAGATGATATGTACAAATTACATGGAAATATATTTCAAACAGTTCAGAATGGGAGAAAATTGTCAGTTTAACAGAATAAACTGGGGAGCTCCGAAATTGACCAAATCCACGTGAAGGTTGCTTATATTTAAGGATGGCTTGAAACATAAAGTAGGGGGGGAAATGATTATGTAATAGATTGCTCTGGATCTAATGGCCAGCTGTTTGTAAAAATGCAAATGTGAATCTCTATTCCATTCCTTATTCCAAATACATTCTAGATTGGGGGAAAAAAAACCTTTAGAAAATGAAACCATGAAACATTAGCCTACAGATACTTAAGTCATAGCTCATGTTCCTGTAAGTGAAGAGCAACCTGGCACTGAAAATTAGCAGAAAAATATATATCGAGAGAAGTTATCTGAAATAAGAAAATTCATTCATTCAATAACTATCAAGTACATACAATATGCCAGGCCCCATTTTAGAGGCTGGGGAATCGTGAAGAAAACTAGTAGGTCAAAGTCTCCTGGACTCATGAAGCTTGCCCTCTTCTAAGGGGAACAGTGAATAAACAAGTAAACATATAAAAAGCATAATGCTTTATCTGTAGACTGAACTACACAGACCGTTGTATAAAATTTTCATATGAGATCCTTAAAGATTTATCCTAGTTCAGTTATTGGATTTCTAGAATAAAAATAGTAATAATTTTGTAGGTATCCAGGCCAGAAAAGCAAATCACCGATGAAGTGAATAAATCCGATTGTCTACTGTGTTTTCCAACACTATTTTAAAAGTCCAAAGATCATGAAAACATACTTCTAAGTTCCCAAGGGAAAGAAGAGGAGACTATCAAGAATATAGTATCAAAAAAGATATCATTCAAATACAGGGGCAGCAAGCAGACATTCTCCAAAGTTGAAAGAACTAAAACAAAACAAAACAAAAACACAGAATCCAAAAGCTCTTCTTTAAAACAAGCAAGCAAGTAAAATCTTTGTTTCATGGAGAACTCTGTAGCTAATTAAGAGATGGTGCAAATTAAGGACCTTAGAAATGGAGAAGGGGTGGGGTGGGGCGAGGGTCAATTAGATTTGAGTGCATAGAAACTTAGAACTGATAACAAAAGAAATGTGGAAATGATTGTCATGAAATAAGATACACATATTAGAAAACTTGGCAATATAAAATTAATAACATAATTCACAAAAATTGGGAGGTGGGAGCCAAGGAGATGGGAAAAATGTAAGAGAGCTAATGTCCTCATCTTTTGCAGTGAGCAATCAATGAATAAAAAAGGAAACATTTAATTAAAACCAATAATGACTCCGATTTCTTCATATTTTCATGACCTATTTTATCACTTAGAGGGATATTTTAAGAAATACTATCTCTTATAGTAAAGAAACATGTATCTGAAGTAAAACATATTCCTCCGTTTCTTTTTTTTTCTTTTCCTTTTCTTAAATTCAAATAAAATTATACTTAAAAGTGAAATATGATTACATTTTACATATATACTATAAAATTTTCCTTTTCTTTTTAAAGATTTTATTTATTTGACAGACCGAGACAGCAAGAGAGGGAACACAAGCCGGCGGGAGCTAGAAAGGGAGAAGCAGACTCCCCACCGAGCAGGGAGCCCAACCCCATGGTTTGATCCCGGGATACTGGGATCATGACCTGAGCCAAAGGCAGATGTTTAACGACCGAGACACCCATGTGTGCCACTATAAGATTTTCTTAGTCCATGCATTGGTATCTGGATATAGAAGCATAAAAAAATGTTTGAAATAATAAATTTCTACTTGCCAAGATCAGTTCTTTTGTGCAGTGGGATTTGGAGAGGTGTTTTTTTTTTTGTTTTTTTTTTTGCTAGAAAATAAAAGCATATGTACTTTTCATTCTTAATGGTGTTACTATACCACATTTACAGAAATATTAAATTGACTTTTCTTAAAAACAGTAGTGTGCAGGGGTGCCTGGGTGGCTCAGTTAGTTGAGCGATTAATCCTTGGTTTCAGCTTGGGTCATGATCTCATGGGTTGTGGGATCAAGCCCCTCATCGAGCTCCACGTTGGGCTCAGCAGGGAGTCTGCTTGGAGAATGTCTCCCTCTGCCCTTCCCCCCTCAATAAGTAAGTAAATCTTACTTTAAAAATCTGTTACTTTAAAAAAAAAAAAAGCCAGTAGTGTGCAATAAATATAAGCATAGTCTTCTAGTTGAAGGACACTGACGGAAGTCAGGAAACCCAGTTTAATTTGGAGATCTTCCTCTACTGAGCAGTGTGACCTTAGGCAATGCAGCTGAACTCTATAGAAGTGAGTTTTCATGTTTGTGAAGTGGTACCTTCTAGCTCTGACATTACAATAATTCCGTATAATTTGCCACTAACTTTTTAGCCTGAACTCAGGCTAAAAGAGTATGAGAGGAAGGCTTTCATGCAGACACTTTATTTGGAGATGTGACCCCAGGGAACAATAATGGGCATTCAGTGAGGGTTAAATGGGAAAAGAGGGAAAAAAATAACACATGCCTATGACATTGAGCTGGTTATGCTCGTGGGCAAGTGTAGCTTCATCCCACCAGGGATGGGGGCTCTCTCTCTGCACTAGCCAAGTGTTAGCCCACAGGTAAGACCAGCATATAAACTACAGGACCCCCACTCCACTGTCAATTTCAGATAAACAACTGCTTTTAAGTATAAGTATGTCCCAAATATTACATGGAACATACTTATCCTAAATAATTATTTCTGGTTTATCAGAAATACAAATTTAACTGGGCCTCGTGTATTTCTCTTTGTGAAATGTAGCCACTCTCCCCATGCGTTGTTAACCCTCTCGTAGGTCCCATTGTGCGTGTATGGGTGCAGATGTCTCATGCTGCTGTACCTTTGGGGATTAGGCAAAATAACCATAGCATGCGTTTTATATTCTATATCATCAAACAAAATATTATCATCCTCCACTTCCCTATCTTCTCATTATCATTGCTTTGCTTTAAAATTTAAATTAAACCAAATTAAAATTTGGTTGTCTTAAACATATAAAGAACTTATCAAAGTTAACACACAGAAAATGAGTAAGCCGATGGAAAATTGAGCAGAGGACATTTCTCCGAAGAAGACATCCCAATGGCCAGCAGACACATGAAACGATGCTCAACATCACTCATCATCAGGGAAATGCAAATCAAAAGTGCAATGAGATGTCACCTCACACGTGTCAGAATGGCTAAAATCAAAAACACGAGAAACAAGTGTTGGTGAGGGTGTGGAGAAAAAGGAACCCTCTTGCACTGTTGGTGGGAACGCAAGCTGGCACAGCCAATCCAGAAAACAGGATGGAGTATGATCTATCAATTGCCCTACTGGGCACTTACCCACAAAATACAAAAACACTAATTCAAAGGGACACATGCACCCTTATGATTATAGAAGCATTATTTACAATAACCAAATTATGGAAGCAGCCCAAGCGTCCATTAACAGATGAATGGATAAAGAAGAGGTGGTATATTTATACAATGGAATATTATTCAGCCATCAGAAGAGTGAAATCTTGCCATTTGCAATGACTTGGATAGAGCTAGAGGGCATAAGTCTAAGTGAAATAAGCCAGTCAGAGAAAGACAAATACCACACAATTTCACTCGTAGGTGGAATTTAAGAAACAAAACAAATGACCAAAGGGAAAAAGAGAGAGAGAGAAGCCAAGAAACAGACTCTTAACTCTAGCCTCTTAACACACTGCTGATTACCAGAGGAGAACGGGGAGGGGTTGGGTGAAACAGGTGATGCGGATTAAGGATCGCACGTGTTGTGGTGAGCACCGGGTGATGTATGGGTGCGCTGAGTCACTATATTGTACACCTGAAACTAAAATTACACTGTATGCTAACTACACTGTAATTAAAATTAAAAATTAAAAAATAAACATAAAATTTGGTTGTCTTTCTGGGACAAGACAAATTACAGGTTATCTATAAATAATTGTAAACTAATTGGATTAAGAAAACATAACAACAAAAGGTCTCAGATTTCTTTTGACTTTCAGATAGGAACTCACAGAGTATTTGCTTATTCAAAATCTTTTTTCGTGTCCAGTTGGTGTGGCTGGTCTACACTGATTTGCTCTGAGAAAGCATGCTATTTTTCTGCTTACCAGGAAATTACTGTGTCATACTTTTTACTTGGAATGGTGAGCTTGTGTGGTGAGCAGGTGCATCTCGGTCAATAGGAAAATCTCTTTGTTGTCTCTCCATCCTCCAGTGAGTGCTCTTTCCATTCAGTCTCGAAGGAAACGAATTATTATCCTTTTCCTAGAAATATACAACCATCAATATTCAGTCAATTTTCAGGATGATCCCCCCCCATATTCTTTCTTTCTTTTTTTTTTTTTTATTAGAGAGAGAGGGAGGGGCAGAGGGAAAAGGAGAGAGAGAATCTTAAGAGAATCTCATCACCCTGAGATCATGACCTGTGCCGAAATCGAGAGTCCGATGCTTAGCCTAGTGAGCCATCCAGGAGCCCCGCCCATTTATTTCTGAACTGACTAGATTCTTCTTTTGTATCCATTATTTTCTCTAAGTATATGACTTATAGAGTCCTACAGAACACCTTTATTCTCTGGTTTTAGAGATCATTCTTCCAGGAAAACTGTCATTCCCTTGATTTTTTTTTTTTCCTTGCAAGGTTTCCTCTTTTAGGAATTTCCCCCTCACCCCAATCCTCCAGTACTTTATCCTTCTACAGAAGTGTGGCTTTGTATCATCATGATCTGAAAACGCTCCCTTATCTGCCATTTACAAATGCCTATGCTATGTTTTGGGGTATAAGGGGACTTGGGTAGGAAAAACACATCTTTTTTTTAAAAATCAGGAACTTATTTTCAGTAGTCAAGCTGAATCCACTATAAATTCATTACGTGTATTTAAAACTCAGATCTGATTTCATAGACTACCTAGAAAATAGTCACTGTAGAAGATAAAAATTTCCAATTATTACAGAGTCTCTGCCCTGAGCCAATAGACTTTGCAACATACATATCGCCAGTAAAATGTCTTTTATAGACACGGTTACATATTTTCGCATTGATTGTTATTTAATCATCAACGAATTATGTCCCCCAAAGTAATTTGTTTTAGTGAGAGACTGTTGGCCTTTGATGCAATAATTATACCATTTCATCATAAGGAATCTATTTGATACAATTTTTAAGCTAGTATGTCCATTAATTATGTCAGCTTATTACCATATCCTATCAGCTTGGTTTCAGCAATGAAATTAGAGTGTATTTTGTGACTAGATGGATGTAAGACTGCAAGAACAGGCCCATGTGTAACCACATTCCACACTGCTTAGCCTCCTGCAATTCATTAATGCCCATTAATGCATGAGTATTTTGGAAATGAATGGACCACTATTGTGTGATGGCACATTTTATAAATCACTGCAGTCTAAACTAAATGAGCACTTTAAAACAACTCAATAGATATTTGGCTTCCGAATCTGTAATGCCAGGCTTAGTCTCTGGCCAAGGAACACAGCAGGCTGAGATAGGGCGCCGTCTTGGCGATGGCCCCGTTAACCAGATTTCCAGGGGCTGCGGGCTGGAGTCCTTCGTTCAGGAGAGAAAAGCATGGCAGACTCTCCGGAAGAGAGCTCAGAGCTGTGCCGCTCGGCCATGGCTATGCTTTTCCTTTCATCGTTCCTTCCTTTCACGTTTTCTTCCTCTCCCTGTGGCTGCCTTGGAAACTCGCAACTATCCATATTCTTAATACATCTGAAAATGGGATTATCGTTTACATGCCATTCTTTGGCTTTTTAACACTTAACACCACAGCATGAACATATGTTCATATGCTTAAATATTCCCTCAAAGCAAGAATTTCAACAGTTGTCTAGTATTCCGTCATACAGAGGCCATATGTTATATTTTTTTTGTCCTTGGGACCAACTCCTCAAAGCGATATGTCGGGTTCTTAGAGTTTCCGGAATACTTTGACAAATTGTCCCTCAGAAACGTTTTACTAAATTATATCTAAACCAAAAGTCTTTGAAATTGCGAACCTTCTTTAGTCCCATTAACCAAGATAATGTTTTAAAGAGCCAGGAGTTCTAGAAGAAAAGCAGGCTCTTTCACAAGGCTCAAGTATGACACAATTTCATCTATTCCTAAAACTTTCCAGGCCCAATCCTGCTACTGAAACTGTGAAACACATTCAGCACATCTGACAAATCAGACAGGAAGATGTTGTCTGGGATCTTTCCATTCTTTTACCAGCTTATCCTGATGGACCTGAGCGGGAAGCCTGGTAGAACTGGGCTGGGAATGGATATTCTGCACAAAGCATGGGCAGTATTCAATTCTTGCTCCTAGACACACAGACTGAATACTTACCCTGTGCTAGGGCATGGGGATATAACGATGAGTCACAGCTCTTTTTGTTTGGTTTGGTTTAAGATTTTACTTATTTATTTGACAGAGAGGGAGAGAGAGAGAGGGCACAAGCAGGGGGAGGCAGGCAGAGGGAGAGGTAGATTCTTCCTCTGAACAGAGAGCGCCACATGGGGCTCAAGCCCAGGACTCCTGGGATCATGACCTGAGTCGAAGGCAGACGCTTCGCTGACTGAACCACCCAGGCGCCCCAAGTCACAGGTCTAATACAGAGTTGCCCTTAAAGAACTCATGTTCTGGTGAAGAAGGCAGCCATGTAGACTGGTCGTAGCAAGTAGCTGAGATATTTAAATATATTTTTATATATTCAAATATTTAAATGTTCTGAGGACTCTAGGGATGAAATTGTTGGGGGAGGTCATTGAGAGAATGTTTTCCTCTCAGGACTGCCTTTGCTGTGTCCCACAGATTTTGAACCGTTGTGTTTTCATTATCGTTTGTTTCCATGAATTTTTTCAATTCTTCTTTAATTTCCTGGTTGACCCATTCATTCTTTAGAAGAATGCTGTTTAGCCTCCATGTATTTGGGTTCTTTCCAAATTTCCTCTTGTGATTGAGTTCTAGCTTCAGA
>PISX010022160.1:0-32247 GCA_004024625.1 Mellivora capensis
AAAAAAAAAAAAAGAAAATCATAAGGGAAAATATACTTATAGTACTGTACTGTATTTATTTTCTTTAAAATCCACGTAAGTGACCCACACAGTTCAAACTTGTGCTATTCAAAGGTCAATGTATTACTTTTTAGACATGTATGTGTAGCAACATATTACATGTTTGAATTTTCTATTTTAAACTTTCCAAATTTTCAAGAGACTATCTTTTTAAGGAAATATCAAGATTATTAATCATATTAATTTTTAACAATTTCATTAAATTTTTGAAATAGAACACAATAGATGCATATTTATATGTGATTACAAATAACTACTATAAAATATTTTTACCCAAGGAAGTGCATTGTAGCACACACACACACACACACACACACACATTTTATACAGTATACATACCACAATATATTGCATAGAAAAGTACATGTATATTTTTGTTTTAACACTTCTTAGTTATTTCATCATTAAACAGTAGATCTATCTGAATAGAACTAGTTCCGTACTTAAAATTATACTTATATCCTTAGTTTTTATATGAAAATCAGTTTCCTCTCTCATATAGCCTCACTCTGTGAAAGCACCTGCATGGATTTCCGTTGGAATAGTTACTTTGTGTGCTTAAGTATTGGGATTCTAAGAAGCCAATTAGAATCCCACATGAGATGTAATGCAAAGCTGCAGTTACAAATCCATCAACCAAATTTTAGTGACTAAAATCCAAGAAAAGTTTAGTTTTTGTTCACTTATCAGTTTAAGGGGTGAATTCTGATCTTCATACAGTTTTTCTCTAAGTAGTAATTAGGAGACTAAGAATTCTTTCACCTATGGTCCCACTGTACTATGGATTCTCATTATAATTTGCATCCAGCTATTGGAGGGAGAAACAGTGTGGAGTTGGCTCTCACATTTTTTTTTTTAAAACACATGTCCTAGATAAGACACATAGCCCTTACACTTGATCCTATTGGCTAGAACTTCATAGTATGTTCACATCTCACTGCAAGGAAGGCTGGGACATGTAGCTAATTTGCCTGTCCAAGAAGAGCAAATGGATTTCAATACATAGGAGTCACCAACACTGAAATTACTTCTATGCTGTATTTTTAACATCTGAATGATGAAAAGTGAAAAAGCTAAGCTAAGTGATGGAAAAGTACATAGCATCGTGTCGTAACCAGAGGATGAATTAAGAATGATTATAGCTGGGTCCTATACTATCTCTACCTTTAACAATTGAGTAAATAGGTAAATCATTTTGTAAAATTCCATTTTGAGTTTTGTGACTGGATTATTTCTAAGATTAGCTACAGCTCTAAACTACTATAATTATACTTGTGACAGTTTCTGAGCAGTTGAGTGAGACTTAAATGTACAAAGTTCCAGCATATCGAAAAAGGTGAAGAATAATTTCTGAAATGAATATTAAAGTTCATGTGGCTGATTTTTATTACATATCAGAGTAAAGCTATTATTTTTCTAGGAATTAAAGTGAAAATCAGTAATTATATTACATACAAATTTATTTTAGCTCCAATTTTTCAAAAATTATGTATTTTTAAAATTGTGTGCTGACACTCTTATTTCTGGCACACTGGAAGTACTGGATAATCATATGCTGAATGAATAATGCACGACTAAATGGATAAAATGAAATTTAACTTTGATAGCTTGAATTTTTGTCAAAAATATCCCTTACCTTATAAACTATCTTCATGGTTAATAGAAAAAATGCATACAAATAAAATACACATAAGGAAAAAGTTCCTATAGAATTTAATACTTAAATGCAGTGCTCTCTTTTTCTCTAGATGATGCTATAAACAAAATCAATATTGGTCTAATAACTGAGCTAACTTTAGCAAAAGTCTAAAAACTGTAATTTCACAACTGGGACTGGTAAATATATAGATATAACATAGTTCACATGAAGAAGACTGCATTTTCCATAACACAGTACTTACAAGAATTTATATTTTTGGAAGAATTTCCTAAGGGAAAGAACTAGAGAAGAAATGTATTATGTAAATGTGAGAGGATTTAGATTCTGAAGCTGGCAGAAAGCTTCAAAACACTATGGGATAGACACATTTGGGCTTTCATATTCTCGAATATAGCTGTCATCCCATTCCCCTTCCAACTTGGAGGAGAGTTTCCCTTTCTCCGGTGTTTATAGAAGAGAACATTTTACTTCCATTCAGTTAAGTGTAGGCAAATTTCCTCTACATTTATATAATTCTTGCATTTGTTCATTTCTTCAACAACTATTTTTGATTACCTACATCTTATAGTTTTCTTTTTTAAAAGATATAATTGGCAAATAACATATTAGTTTCAGGTACACAATGTAACAACTGAATGTTTGTATATATTATGAAATGATCACCATAATAGGTTGAGTTAATATCTATCGCTGTATAGAGTTACAAACTTTTTCTCTGTGATGAAATCTTTTAAGATCTATTCTCTTAGCAACTTTCAAATATACAACAGGATTATGAACTATAGTCACCAGGCTATATATTAAATATTCATAAATTATTTATTTTGTAACTGGAAGTTTGTGGTTTTTTATCTCCTTTACCCATTTGTCCAACCCACTACCACCCCCACCTCTGGCAACCACCTTTCTGTTCTCTATCCCCATGAACTCATATTTTTTGTCTATTTTCTGCAATCCACATAAATGAAATCATATGGTATTTGTCTTTCTGTCTGATTTATTTCACTTAGCATAATGCCATCAATTCCATCCATGTTGTCACAAATGGCAAGATTTCATTCTTTTTTATAGCTGAATAATGTGTGTGTGTGTGTGTGTGTGTGTGACATTTTCATTATCCATTCATTCATGAACACTTAGGCTATTTATATATCTTGGCTATTATAAACAACATTGCAATGGACTTGGGGTGCAAATATCTTTCTGTGTTAGCATTTTTACTTTATTTGTATAAATACCCAGAAGTAGAAATGCTGGATCATATGGTAGTTCTATTTTAAATTTTCTGAGACACCTCTATACTGTTTTCCATAGTGGTTACATCAATTTGCACTCTCACTAACAGTGCACATCCTCACTGTCACTTGTTATTTCTTGTCTTTTTGATAGTCATTCTAATAGGTGTGAAGTGGTATCCTATTGTGGCTGTAATTTGCATTTCCCTAATGATTAGTGAGATTGAGAATCTTTTCATATACCTGTTGGTCATCTGTATGTCATCTCTGGAAAAATGTCTGTTCAGATCTTCTCATTTTTAAATTAGATTGTTTGGTGGTTTTGTTTTGTCCTGTTTTCTATAAGTTGTGTGAGTTCTTTATATATTTTGGATATTAACCTCTTATCAGATACATGCTGTGCAAATATTTTCTTCCATTCAGTAAGTTGCCTTTTTTTTTTTTTTTTTGGTGGTAGGTTTCCTTTGTTGTGCAGAAGTTTTTAGGTTGATGCCATCCCAACTGTATATTCTTATCTGTTATTTTTCATAGGTTAATTGACTCTACATGCATGGGATTATTTCTGGACTCCTTATTTTGTTCCATTTGTCTATGTGTCTGATTTTATGCCAATATCATATTGTTTTGATTACTATAGCTCTATGTCATAGTTTGAAATCAGGGAGCATGATGCCTCCAGTTTAGTTATTCTTCTCAAGATTGCTTTGGTTATTTGGGGTTTTTTATGGGTCCATTTTCAAATATTTATCAAATATTTTCTATGGACAGGAGATAGATCTTGCTCTAAATACATACAAGTGAGATAAACATATATGCTTTCATGTGATGTATAATCTCTAATAAATCCCAAATTATAGTATTGGGGTAAAAAATTTGGCACCTGTCAATTATAATAACACAAAACATTAGGAAGTTAAAATTAATATGAAGAGGTTAGTTTCGTGTGAAGAGTTAAATGAAGTGAGGTAATGGAGGGTTAAACCCTCTTCCTCTACATTCTAGTATCCAGAAAGGTATGGAAATGCTAGGAAAAATATTACAGATCTAAAAATAAAAACCCAACTTGGAAGATAGGTATTATGAATTCTACTAATTCACTTGTTTATTCTGCAAATATTGAGTTCTTACTATGCACCACACACACAAAGATTAATAGGATATTCTCTAGATAAGAAACATAATTGCAATACAATATAACAATTATTTAAAAAGCACAATATTATGAAAGACATGAAAGGACCACTTAATATAAGCAAGCATATGTTGTAATTTAAGAAAACTTGGACACTTTGTAATTTAAGAGAACTTGAGCACATAAGAAAAAATTCCAGGGAAGACCACTGTGTAAAAGTAGATATTGTACAGAAAAGGTACCATATTTGAACTAGAGATTCAAATCTAACAGCTTACTATGAATTTGGACACATGTTAACTTTCTAAGACTCACCTTCCTCATACATATCACAGAATTACACCTACTGCAAGGAGTTGTTGCAAGGATTTAAACTATAGGTCCAGGTACTGATGCATAGTAGATCTTCTATAAATGGTCACCAATATTGGGATTACATATGGAGTCTTATCAATTCGAGTTGTCAAGGATGTTCCCAGATAAAGAAAACACAAACAGAAAGGCTGTAATAATAGAATGACTTTGTATTAGGTCTCCAATTCCAGCAATTGGAAAAAGTGGTAGGAAGTGGGCTGAATAGAGAAAAGATTGGTAAACAATGACTCTAGGGGCACTTGGGTGGCTCAGTTGGTTGGGCGACTGCCTTCAGTTCAGGTCATGATCCTGAAGTCCCAGGATCAGGTCTCCTGTTAGGCTTCCTGTTCAGCAGGGAGCCTGCTTCTCCCTCTGACCTTTCCTCTCTCTCTCTCAAATAAATAAGAATAAAATCTTTAAAAAAAGAATGACTCTAGAGAGGTAAAGTGGTAGAAGTTAAGTAGTGAAGGACTATATGATAGGATACACAATCAGATTTTTTTTGTTTCAGAAAATTATTCTGGTGACAATTGGAGTGTGAATTAGAGATGAGTAATATGGCAGTTAGATCATACACAAAACAT
Source organism: Mellivora capensis (assembly GCA_004024625.1). NCBI lineage: Eukaryota > Metazoa > Chordata > Mammalia > Carnivora > Mustelidae > Mellivora > Mellivora capensis. Next base: position 5,026 of record PISX010022160.1, read on the forward strand.
TTGGAAACATGTATCCATTCCTCCTATGTACCAGGCACAACAATAGGTGATATTAATAGACTGACAAGAATATATAACCCCTTGGATGTATAATATAATAATATAATATATAACAACTGACAGGAATATATAACCCCTTGGATGTGAGATAGGAGGGACAGAGAAGGGTCAGTATGATTTCTCAATTAGAACATTTTAAAGAACAGTTAGAGGAAGAGGGATGTTCCTGGACGTTTTAGGGTGAGTTCCATGTGAATGTTTACCAAATCCCCTCTCTACTGGAGAGAAACTTAATGAAGGACATCATATCACTCAGTCTCATTCTAGACACCTGAAAGTTTGTCCAATGGGTTATTAAATAAAGTGGTTATTTGAGAGTAAGGAAAAGTATTCATCAGCTCAAAGTCAGGCTTTGAATCAATGCTGACTTTGCTATACCACAAAAAGAACCCAATTTTCCAGAAAAAAAAAAACACCACCTCTGTACCCTGAACTCACTAATATACCCCAAAGGGTACAGCCAACTAGATACCTGATATTAAGCATATAACATTGTACACCTTCCATTATGGAGAGGACATGAAAGAGGTATACATTCCAGATTTAATATATTTCTCTGTTCATCATGTTATATAAGCACAAACATTCATAGACCTTTAAATGTCTTATCCACTCTCCTGGTACGATGATATCATCACCTTAAGGAAATTGTGTTATGGAAAAATGAAATTCAAAATTATGATTCATAGGCCTTATCAGTTCATTGAAGATCAAGAAGCAGCTGGTATTATAAAACGATGAAATTTCTATTAAAAATTTTCCCGACATAAGAATTCAAATCATTTTTAGGTTTAGATATTATCTTATGCCTAGAGGATGTGCTACATGGACTTTATATATGTTGTCTTTCTCTCATAGCCAGAACTCATGTATTAGGTCTCCTATGATGGAGTTTGACATGTAGCTGTCCCTAGGAAAGTAAATGACCCATTCATTTGTTTTATGTAACTGAAACAATATTTCTACAAATTAAAAACTGATACTGCTACTTGGCCATTGAGGTTCTGGATGTCACTCAGTGAACAATCCTAAACTGAAGTTTACAAAGTTGCCATGGGCAATGGATCTGTTTTAGAGAAAACTGGGTTCCAGTTTCCCCACTACAGGAATTTCAGCCCTGTTTATGCTTCTCTACCTATTCTCTCTTTCATATTTACTACATTTTAACATTATATAAAATTTTCTTATTTATTTATATTTAATGTTATATATTATACATTACTTCATTCTTGAGTGTTAGTGACTCAGGGACAGAGAGATTTGTTTTGTCCACCAAAGTATCCCACTGTATAGGACAGTGCCTGAAATACATGAGTTATTAAAAATGTATATTGAGGGAATTGAAGCATGAATGGAACCAGAGACCCCTAATGTCACCTGTTCAGTGATAAAAGGTAATGGAAGACTGCTATAATCCATAACAAATAGGATCAGATCTCACAAGAATATTCTTTATCATCCTTACAAGTTGAGACAAATAAAACAGACATAGTCAAGGTTCTGGCTAACCGCAAAAGTAATAATGAGTTGATAATAAATTTAAAAAGTCATAAATACCAACTATTACCCTAAGACAGAAATGGACTATACCTGCACAAAGTAAGGGTATTTTCTGTGCTTGCATTTTTCCTCCTTTTCTCCCTTTTTTCCACTAGCATTTGTAGATCATTTTTATTGATATGGGCTAATAATAGACTTAAGGAAATAAAAGGTGTCACCTAGAAGTCTTGGGCTTGGACACTTAGACTCTTGGGGCTGTCTGGGTAACTGATGAGATTTTGGATTGCTTGCTTTTCTGGAGAGAATTGGGTATCTTTGCAATTTTAAGGTTGGTTAGGTTATGGGGAAGTATTATTTTTAGAGATATAGTTTAGGTAGAAGGATATATGAGGAAATAAAGTAGTCAAAGGAGTAATTTTGTTAACATTTCATGGTTTGAACAACCATCAACATTGAACCCTCCTTCTACTGGTAAAAGAGGAAACATGTATTTGGTCCATTTCTCCCTATGGAGACAGAGAAATGACACCTACCAGCAGTAATGGTATATGAAAGTACCTGAAGCTCAGCCTTGGATGTTGTGTCTGAAATGAATGATATAAAGAAATAAGATGGCTGATATTTACTAAAGTTAGCTCTGACTGACTCTGACCATACCTAGGAATACCCTATTTCTTTTATTTAGTGAGGACACATATATAGGTCTTATTATGTGCCAAGGCCAGCTCTAAGTGTTTTACAAATATTTACTCATTCAGGAACTTTCAGTAGTCATTGGTGCTCTTTGCCAGATATTCTGGGCTCAGTAAGATTGCACTCCCTGATATCCCTCTGGTATAATCAAGTGACCAGTTTTGGCTCATGAGTTGTAAGTAGAAATGATGCTTATGCCTACCAACTAGTTGCCAATTTGATACCCTCCAGCCCTCTCATAATGGCCATTTACAATGCTCCAGAGAATATCTCTTCCTTCAGGCTGGATACAAGAATCCAAAACATGACAAAAATATGGAGGTGTCACATAGCAAACTCATAAATGAACATGTTCCATGAACATAAAATGAATCTTTGTTTTTAAGTTAGTGAAATTTGGAGGAGTTATTTGTTATCAGAGCATAGCTTTCCCTATCCTAATACCAACCCTTATGACTAAGTACTGTTATTCCTATTTACAGAGAAAACTGAGCCATGGAAAGGTTAAGTAACTTAAACAAGCTCACACAATACAAAACAACAGAGTCAGAATTCAAACTCAGTTAGGCTGACTTCAGAGTCTATACTCCAAATGATAGACTATGCTGCCTTTATAGACTGTCATTTATAAAGGATAATTTCTGTTCTTTCTGATTTTTGGAATTCCAAACTTTGTTACTATAGGTCTTCCAAGATTATCCATTAGCTACCCATTATTAGTGCAGGCCCTCCAATAAATTTAACTTTTTTTTTTTAAATAGCCAGAGTCATTTCCATGCTTATAAGCCTGAACCCTGAAAAAATATATGTGTGTGTTTTTCTTAAAAGCAATAGGGATTTATTGAAGGAATTTAAGCAAAGGAATAAGGAATTACATTATCTAATTGTATTTAAAATAAGCTAGATGATGTTTATATATATGTCACAATTAAAAGTATATTAAAGCAAATTGATTAAAAATAAGTTGATAGGATATCTCAAAGTTTCAAAAAAATTGAGTCCTAAATCTCAGAGAATTTTAAATAATTTGAAAACATAATATAGTAAGAGAACTATAATTGAAATGCTAACTTCAAATGAATCCCAACTGAGACACAGTATATACTCTTTCCAATCCTTAGAAATGGTTTCTATGAACCTTAGAAATGGTTTCTATGACTAAGGAAATATATTCTGAAAGTCCCACGAAGCTTTTCTATTCACTATTGAATTTAAAGTGTTTTTCAAAACTTCTGGTTAAACATTTGAAACTCTATTTTAAAGGTAACAAAAGAAGATCTGAAAAACTAAGACTGGATTTAACATTCAATAAAACTGCCAATTGCTTTTCAGTTTGGTAGCTGAAAAAATATTTAGACAGTAAATTGAAAGTTTTTATACCTATCATTGAAAAGTGTTATTTATTTCCAGAGTGTCTAAGGTAAAAATATGTAATCAGGCAGAGGTCTAAGAAAATTTTTGTTTACAGTGGCTCATACTCAATACCTATCTCCTAAAAAGGAGACAATATATGTTGCTCACTTGTCTTTCATTGGTTCCATAATTGCCAGACTCTTTAAGTCAGATTTTAAAAATCTGAAAATAATAAAAGCAAAATCACAATTTCACCCATTACACTTGAAAACTGCAGAGAAAATTCTCTATTAATTTTCTATATTATGCCCTTCCTAGAGAAATAGATCTAGATATTACCACACAAAAGCAACAATAATTTTAATTTTTACGGTTCCTAAGATTACTAAGACTAATAAAATACAAAGGACACAAATTTCATTTAGGCCATATAAAAGAGAGAAGCTATGTTTATAAAACTTTTTTCCCTTTTATATAAAAGAGTTCAGTATATCCATGTGTGCGTGTTTATTTTGATTTGCTATTATAGGTTTTTTTAAAATAATTATTCTAATTGTAATGACTTCTTTCTATGTGAGTAGAGAATATTAGTAAATTTAAGGCCATTATTCCTACATAAGGTTTGCCTGAGGTCAATGCATTCTTTTCATAAAAGTACACTTGCATATTTGCATTTAGGGAAAATAAATTAACACATACAAATCCTATGACTTTTTTTTTTTTTTGGTAGATCTTGCTGCATGACCTTATTGTCTTAATCTATTTAGGGTGAGGTTTGTCCATTTGTTTAAGTCTAATAAGATTGCTAAGCAAGGACCTTTGCTTAGCAAGTACTGTTGGGAATAAAAACCAGGGATGCAATGAATAAATTTTTGTCATTAACATTGCCTAGTCACGGCACAAGTTTTTATCATAAGCTTTCTCCAGTGATAGAGAAGAATGGTAAAAAAAATTTGCCTGCTGAGGTAAAACTTTAGATTAAAGAGGACCTTGGTTTGCCCTAGCATAAGGCAGGCCTGGCAGTTTATATGCCCAGGACCACTGAGACCTTGAAAGCATCAACTATTAGAAAGGGGACTGAAAGCAGTCATGAGACACTGTGGTCTGGATATTACTGCTAGTAGAATATTAATGGGCATGGCCTGATTTAGAAAGCAGAGTCCCCTTAAGTCTGGAGACCCTAAAACAATGAACTGACGGTGTCTATTTAGAATCTGGTACAAAACATCTAAAATAGGAACTAAAATGATTTTACTATTTGTGTACTGTATTTCTCTAATAATAGTGAATATGAAAAAAACTGTACTTTGATGTTTGTGCTGGAAATTTTACCATTATTAATCTCATTTGTCTAAATACTTACTATGCGATTACTACATGGGCAAGAATGTAACAGTGAAAGGAATAAGCATTAATTCCAAATTAAGGTTATCACTGAAGTCCATCAATTGTACATTTTCTTAGTCCCTTAAATGAAGAAAGAATAGTCTTATGTTATTTATTTACCTGAAAGGAACAGGAAGAGCTAAACATATGGTTTAGAATCACAATTAGATGGTTCCTTGCAGTGAGCTCAGTAATCCATGATAATTTGATACAAACTGACATTTGGCTAAAACTGTGACAAGGATAAAAGCCAATTCTCTTTGGGAAATAAGTGAATAATCTCCTATAATCCGGAAACTGGGAAAAAAACAGGAAGTACAAGCTAAAATTTAGATTTGTAGCTGAATATAAACTCATAAGTAGTATAGCACTTTTCTACCTCCAGATCTTCAACAAGACTGTAATTCACAGTAGCCCTTTAGATCCCTTTCTTTTTGCCTTACACACTTGTTTATTTTTCTTAAAAAATGTCCCCAGCGACTGCAGACATTTTTCTTAACAGGTGATTTTTCAATGAAATGTCATTTTGGCTTTGTGAGTATCCTTAGTGGCATGTACCAAATGACTCATTTCATTTGTGACCAGAGCCAAATTCAAATTTAATTTTCCAGAGGGGACAAGTTAATGTATAACCTATTGTGCCACCTGGCATCCTAAATTAAATTTCCTGAACTGTTTTTACTGAGAACAGAATCAGGTATAGGTTTTGTAAAGGCATTTTTAACTGTCAGCCGTGCCTTCAATCACTTTTATAGTTATATAATTAATCCATTTGTTATAATTAGTAAACAATAAATACCCAGGATTCTTCATTTTGAAAATGACAACTGGATCATTTAGTTCTACGGAACTGCAATGGCATATACTCTAAACATTAGAGAAGTATGAAAACTTCTCACCTAAACTGTCATTATAAATCATATACTAGAAATTGTGCCTCCTGTATGCTATCATAGAGTGAAATGTTTATTAGAGTCAAACCCAAACCAGTTTAATTCCAAAACTCATACTCTTTCTACCACATAATGATAGAGTTATAGGTCTTTTGTTGCATTTTATGAAAAGAGTGAACATTGTGAAGTTAAATATAGAAAAAAGAGTTTTCAGACTACTTCAAAATGGTATCTTGATACAAAGCCCTAATAACTTATATGTTTAAAACAACAACCACCACCACAACCTGAGGCTGTGTATATCCATAGTTCTAAGTTATTATTAAGGTCACTTGCTGTACTGAGTAGCCTGTCATGTTACTAAAACACTATAATTATCACACAATATGTGTTCTATAGCTCATCAATTTACATTCTAGCAGCAATTTGCTCATTCATATCCAAATATTCTAGATTGCCCTATATGTTTGGTTAAACCCAAATGAGCCATTTTAAATAGTAAACAAAATATTGTACACTGCTTTGTTTTTTAAAAAATAAATACGATCCAAATTCTAGAATGAAATGATGTCTTCCTTATTCTTATTTCAGAAAGAGATACTCCCTTTCTTATTCTTAATCAGAAATTAAGACTACAGATCCTGAATCAGATCAAATCTCAGGTCCGCCAGCTCCTGGCTGGGCAACTTTGGGGAGCAGTAGGAACTCTCTGGGTTCTATCTAGACAGTGGAGATGACAATGATGATAATAACAAGAAGTATAACACTGACCTCATTTTGTAATTATGAGAATTAAACAATTTTACTTATGTAAAGAACTTCAGGCTCTCTGCTCCTCCCCATTTGGCAGACAGCTGCGTCCTCTCGTGCAGTGCCAGAGACACATGGTGAAGGTCAGAGTAAATGGATTTGGCCATCTTGGGCACCTGATCACCAGGGCTGCTTTTATTTCTGGCAAAGTGGATATTGTGGTTATTAACGACCCCTTCATTAACCTCAACTACATGGTCTACATGTTCCAGTATGACTCCACCACAGTAAAGTTGACAGCACAAACAGCACAGTTAAGACGAAGAATGGGAAATTCGTCATCAAGAGAAAGCCACCTCCATCTTCTGGGAGCAAGAATCTTGCCAACATCAAATGGAGTGGGGCTGATGTTGAGTATGTTATAGAGTCCACTGGGATCTCACACCATTGAGAAGGTGGAGGCTCACTTGAAGGGTGGGGCCAAGAGGGTCATCATCTGACCTGCTGCCTGGAGAAAGCTGGGAAATATGATGACATCAAGAAGGTAGGGAAGCAGGCATCAGAGGTCACCCTCAAAGGCATCCTGGGCTACACTGAGGACCAGGTTGTCTCCTATGACTTTCACAGTGACACCCATTCTCCACCTTCAATGCTGGGGCTGGAATTGCCTTCAATGACCAATTTATCAAGCTCATTTCCTGGTATAACAATGAATTTGTCTACAATAACCAGGTGGTAGACCTTATGGTCTGTATGGCCTCCTTAAGCTTACTCTAAAGCTTACTCCAAGGAGTAAGAGGCCCCTGGACCACCAGCTCCAGCAAGAGCAGGAGGAGGAGAGAGGCTCTCAGCTGTCAGGAGTCCTTGCCCCAACTCATCCCCTAACACATTGAGAATCTCATGACTTCTGAACATGTTTCCATCCCAGACCACTTGAAGAAGAAGAGGGGCTTGGGGAGCCCCAGCTTGTCATGTGTCATCAATAATGTATTCTATACCCCTAAAAAAAAACAAAACTTCAAACAGTACTTAAACATAATGCGTGTTCAAAAAACATCATGTACTATTAGTTATTAAAGTCTTCATACTTATAGTGCCTTAACATGATCACTGAACTATCTGTAATACTCAGTTCCCACTCACTACTATATTTTTTCTCCTTTTCTTCCTTTTTGCCTCATTTCTTATGACCATAGTTGGTAAATAATAATTGCAGAATATTTAGAAATAAAATACATGATGTCTTTCCATCTAAGTTCATGCACTATAAATATTTTGGAATGTGTTTTCTCAGTCCCCACTAGGTATACATATATACATTGTTACCATATTATATATACAATTCTAGGTCTTACTTTATTAACAGAATGTTAAAAAAAATTAAATCTCTTCATTGCAAAAATGGTTTAAGCTATAAACATATAATAGGTTTTAATGGTTTAAGCTATGAATTTATACTAGGTTATTCAACAATCTTTCTATTGTGAATCAGTTAGTTTACATCTATCTCTTTTTCTTTTTCTTCTTTTTTAAAATCATGATACCTAATGCTATGATTGATTCATTCACCAAGTTAGAATCTTTTCTGACTAGATGATAAAGTAAGGGAAAAAAAGGACAAAAGCCCTACCTTTGTGGAACTAATGTTCTAGCTGAGGAAGGAGCAGTACACAGATGGCCTCTCTATACATGTAAAGGAATGGCATGTGCTAGAAATAACATTAAGTTAGGGGTGCCTGGGTGTCTCAGTTGTTAAGCATCTGCCTTCTGCTTGGGTCCTGGGATGGAAGTCCCTGTCAGGCTCCCTGCCCAGCGGGAGGCCTCCTTCTCCCTCTCCCACTCCCCCTGCTTGTGTTCCCTCTCTTGCTGTGTCTCTCTCTGTCAAATAAATAAATAAAATCTTTAAAAAAAAGAATATTAAGATATGGGTATACATGGTAATGGGGAGGCTCTCTTCTAGAAAAGTTGAATTTGGAAAACCTCTCTGAGGAAAAGATATTTGAGCAAACACCTGAATGGAATGATTAAGTCATAAAAATTCTGGTGTGTAAAACTTCTCATTGCAAGTCTTTTTAACTCTTCGTAGTTCTGTATGTGGATGAAAATCAATAAACGTCATGTACATAATTTCATGTCATACCCTAAAGTCACTCCCTACTAAGTACTTAGCATAAAAAATCTAACATTATACCTCATTAACAATAGAAATATAAACATGCTCAACTCAGTGGTTCCCGTATGAGAGGTTCAAGATATGGCTCAGAGAGCTTCATGAGTACTCAGGCCAATTTCCTTCTCTGGTAGGTCAGAGGTCATAGATCTGAAAAACAACTTCATATTTTCCAGCAAATTCTCCCCATGTCTATAAAAGAAAATGTAATCAAATCCACAGATATGATTTGAACAGGTTCGTCTCTTTGGGCTCAAGTTTATTGGCAGCAGCATACCTACCTATCTTTATACTTATAAAACAATCCAAAATCTCCTGTGGAATCCCAGTAGGCAGAAACCTGTTATATTCAGCAATATGTAACCTGCAAAGAGTTCCTGACAATCAGAGTGCATAATGGAGATTGCCTTTGCTTAGAACTTTACATAATCGCTTACAGTCAGCCTTCCTGGAAAAGTCCCCACATTCAGCACTCCAATCCTTTGATTATAATGCAATAGGACAAATGTCAGGAAATACATTCCCATAAAGTGAAATAAATGTTGTTCTTTAACCCAGAAATGACTATAAACATTACCCTCATGGAAATTTCTCTCATATGCATATTTTCAGCTTCTGAAAGGAGAACACTGAATGACAATTAGGTAGTGGTGTTTTAATTGAGGACAAGATTAAACCTTACTTATCAAATTTTCACATAGTGCAAGCTGATCATTTTGGTCTGTATGCTATAGTCAAGACATGACACAATGACCTCAAAGCATTCGAGAATTGTTTCATTTTGTTTGACTAAAAATTAAATGGATTTTAGTAAGTTATCTCAAGAAAGAATTATACAGTATTTATCCTTTTGTAGTATGCTTATGTATTTAGAAATAGAATTTTTCCTTTATTTTTCCTTTTGTAATATAACACTGTAAGATTCTACTTCACATAGATGGGAAGTTGCAGAGTTTAAAAAACGTAAACAAAGTCTTGTATAAGTCCAAGCCTCATTAGATTCAAGAATAGGAAATAGTGATTAAGAAAGGGAAGAAAAGCAATGAGATAAGAATGGACTTAGAAACTCTAGAGGAGAATTATGTTAACATCAGGCATATAAGGGTCAGAAGTACCATGAGAGGAGAAAGCAGAGAGAGTGGAAAAAGAGACCTAAATTGTGGATAGAAATTAAGAGGCAAGAAGGAAAGGGAGAGAAAATAAATGTCAGTAGGGAGGATTATGTCAGACCTTAAATAAGTTAAAAAAAAAAAAAAGTCAGAAAGGGCAGAGACGGGAAATAAAAGATCTAGAGAAGGGGCAAAGGACCCAAAGTCAGGGTTTTTTTGACTGAAAATTACACAATCTTGCTACAACTATGTTGCAATTAAGAAGAAAATATCTCAAGGATGCATAAGTTTCTCAGAGAGCCCAAGACATAAAAGCTCTACCAGATCTTTCCAAGGACTAGCACCAGAAACCAGAAAGCTGAGTGGCAAGGGTTCTTTTTCTTCTACCTTTCCCACTGGCTTCTGGTTGGAAGTTAGATTTTTCTAACGTCTGCCTTTCATTGCTAGTTATTTACCTACTTAGTACAATCAACATCAAAGAGTGCTAGGATTTCTGAATTTTAATCCCAAATTATCAAAGAAGATCATTCAATTCAGTCAGATCAAGGATCTACCCCTGGTATAATTGCTTCAGTCATCCTTCAGGAAGGAGTGATAATTAAATTGAGATGAGTTAGTCTTCCACCTGTGGGAAGGAAGGAGTATTCCACTCAGGGAAGGAAGTCGTGGAATAGGTAGGAAAGTTCAAAGAGAGCAACTTCTTAGACGTAAAGAGGATAAATTAAAGGAGTAATGGGAGAAGAATCCCTGCAGACAGTAAAGTAATGGAGTTTTGAAGAAAAACAAATAGGAGAGAATAGGAGAGACAGAATATGTTAAAGAGGAATCAACCCAATCATAACCACAGTGCTTCCCACTGACATCTGTGTTTGTAAAAACAACCTAACACCACAGAAATTGATTTTCACCTCTACGTTTTTAGGGAGAATTCCATTTTTGATACTGTGGAAGAAAAGTAATTCACATAACTTAATCTTCCACAACTGACATATTGAGGGCAAGCACTGACTTTTTTTTTCTGATGGTGGTGAGAAAATTAACCAGAGATCTACCCTCTTAAGAGATGTTTACATCTGAAATACAGTATGATTAACTGTAAGCAAAATGTTGTATAACAGTTCTCTAGAACTTATTTGTCTTGAATAACAAACTAGATACCCCTTGATTAACAACTCCCCAATTATCCCTCCCTTCAGTCCCTGGTGACATTCTTGCCTCTGCTTCTATGAATTTGACTATTTTAGATACCTGATAGAAGTGGAATCAGTGTTAGTCTTTTTTGTGACTGGCTTATTTCACTTAGCATAATGTCTTCAACTTTCATCCATATTGTCACATATTTTAGGATTTCTTTTTTAAGGTGGGATGATAATTCATTGTGGGTATATATCGCATTGTCTTTATCTGTTCTTCTGTTGACAGACATTTAGGTTGTTTCACATGTTGGCTATTACAAATAGTGCTGCAGTGAACATGGGAGTGCTAATATATCTTCAAGATCCCAATTTCAATTTTTTTAGTTAAATATTCAGAAGTGGGATTACTGAATCATATGATGGTTGTATTTTTAGTTTTTAAGGAACTTTCATACTGGCTTCCATAGAAGCTGTGCCATTTTGAATTCTCAGCAACAGTGTAGGAGGACTCCAGTTTCTCCACATCCTCACCAATAATTTTTTTTGTCTCAGTCTCTGTCTTTGATAATAGGCATCCCAACATCGTGATATCTCATTGTGGTTTTAATTTGGAGTTCCTAGATAGTTAGTGATGATGAGCCTCTTTTCATATATTTGTTGGTTGTTTACATATCTTCTTTGAAGAAATGTCTAGTCAAGTCCTTAGTCTTCTTTAAAAATTGGATTATTGGAGGGAGTGTTTTGTTATTGAGTTATAGAAATTCACTATGTATTTTAGATGTTAATCCTTTACTAGATACCTGGTCTATATCAAATGTTTGTCCCATTCCATAGATTGCCGTTTGGTTTAGTTGATTGTTTTCATTGCTTTGCAGAAGCCTAGTTTGATGTAGCCTCACTTGTTTATTTTTGTATTTGTTGCCTATAATTTTGGTGACATAGCAAAATATATATATATATATATATTGCCAAGACCAATGTCAATCTTTTTTTCTGATTTCTTCTAGGAGTTCTACAGTTTCAGGTCTTACATTTAAGTCTTAATTAATTTTGAGTTGATTTATGTGTATGGTATAAGGTATGGCTCCAATTTTATTCTTTTGCATGTAGCTGTCTAGTTTTCCCAACCCCATTTATTGAAGAGACCAACTTTTCTCTCTTTTTGTCTTTTTGGCACCACTGTTGAAGATCAGTTAACCATATATGTGTGGATTTATTTCTAGGATCTCTATTATGTTCCATTGGTCTATATATATGTTCTTTTGTCAGTACCATCGTGTTTGACTACTTAGCTTTGTCGTATAATTTGAAACCAGAAAGTGCGATGCCTCCAGCTGTGTTCTTTTTTCTGAGGTTTGATTTGGACAATCGGATTCCTTTGTAGTTTCATATGAATTTAAAATTGCCTTTTCTATTTCTGTAAAAAATCTCATTGGGATTTTGTTATTGCATTGAATCTATAGATCATTTTGATTAGTATGGACATTTTAACAGAATTAAGTCTTCCAAATCATCAACATGGGTATCTTTCCATTTGCTTGTATTTTCTTTAATTTCTTTTGTCAGTGTTTCATAGTTTTCAGTGTACAAGTCTTTTACCTTCTTAGTTAAGTCTATTTCTCAGTATTTTAAAATTTTTTGATGGTAATGTAAAATATTGTGTTTTTCTCATTTATTTTTCAGATTGTTGTTAGTGTGTGGAAACCCAACTGATTTTTTTTATGTGATTTTGTATCCTGCAACTTTACTGAATGTATTTATTACTTTTAACAGTTGGGGGTTTTTGTTGTTGTTGTTTGAAAAGTCTTTAGCGTTTTCTATCTATAAGATTATGTCATCTGCAAACAGGCAGTTTTACTTAGTTCTTTCTGATTTGGATGACTTTTATTTCCTCTTCTAGTACAGTGTTGAATACAAGTGGCTAAAATAGGCACTCTTGCCTTGTGCCTGATCTTAGAGGGGGAAAAAATTAAGTTTTCAGCATTGAGTATGACATTGACTCTTGCTTTTTCATATTTGGGCTTTATTATATTAAGGTAATTTCCTTCTGTTCCTAGTCTGTCAGGAGTATTCATGATGAAAGTGTTGTCAGATTTTATAAAATACTTTTCTTCATCTATCACTAATATCATATGACTTTCATTCTTCTATTAAAATTGATACTTACATGTTGAACTACCCTTGCATCCCAGGAATAAATCCCACTTGGCCATGGTTTATAAGACTTTTTTAACATGCTATTGAACTGAGTTTGCTACAATTTTGTTAAAGACTTTTCCATCTATATTTATCAGAGATATTGACTTATAGATTTTATTTCTTGCAGTGTCTTTATCTTTCTTTGATATCAAGATAAGGCTGGCCTCAAATATGAGTTTGAAAGTGTGCACCCTTCTTCAATTTTTTGGAAGTGTTTGAGAAAGATAACCATTAATTCTTCTTTAAATGGTAAAATACACCAGTTAACTCATCTGATCCTGGGCTTTTCTTATTGGGAAGTTTCTGATAACTGATTCAATCTCTTTATTACTTATAGGTCTATTTCTACTTCTTCATGATTAAGTCTTTATAAGTTGTATTTTTCTAGGTATTTATCCATTTTTTCTCATTTTTCTAATTTGCTGTCATATAATTATTCACAGTAGTCTCTTATCCTTTTTATTTCTGTGACATCAGCTCTAATGTCTCCTCTTTCATGTATAATTTTTGAGTCATCTTTTTTCCTTAGATTATCTAGTTTGTCAGTTTTTTAAAAAATCAACTCATTGATTTTTTCTATTTTGTTTCTATTTTCTACTTTTTTATTTCTGCTCTAATCTTTATTAATTCTTTCCTTCTGCTAATTTTGGCCTTAGTTTTATCCTCTTTTTTTCTAGTTCTCTGAGGTGTGAATTTCGATTGTTTATGTAAGATCTTTGTTCTTACTTCATTTTTCCTTTTTTAAATGTTTATTACTAAGAAACCCTCTTAGTACTATTTTGCTGCATCCCATAAGTTTTGATAGGTTGTGTTTTTATTTCCATTTTCTCAAAATATTTTCTAATTTCTCTTTGATTTCTTCTGTGACCCATTGGTTCAAAATACTTTATTTTCAAATTTTTGTATTTTCCATTTTCCTTCTGATTTGATTTCTAGTCTCATTCCATTGTGTTTGGACAAGGCACTTGTGTATGACTGAAATTTTTAAAAAAATTTTGTAAGACTTGTTTTCTGAGAAACATGGAATCAATCTATCCTAGAGAATATTCCATATGTGTTTAAGATTATTATTCTGCTGCTTATTTTGTATATGTCTATTAAGTCCATTTGGTCAATAGTGTTCAAGTCTGCTGTTTCACTGTTGATGTTCTATTTGTTTGTTCTATCCATTATTGATTTATCCTACTATTACTATATTGCTGCCTATTTTCTCCCTTCGATTCAGTCAATGTTTTCAGTCTATATGTTTTCTTTATATATTTAGGTGTCCTGATAGTGGGTGCATACATATTTATAATTGCTATATCTCCCTGTTGAATAGACTTATCATTATTTAATATGCTTCTTTGTCTCTTGTGACAATTTTTTACTTAAGTCTATTTTGTGTGATATAAGTGTACCCACTCCTGCTTTCTTTTGTTCACTATTTTCATAGAAGTTTGTTTTCCATGCTTTCATTCTCAGCTTATGTGTGTCCATAAGTCTAAAGTGAGACTCTTGTAGCCAGCATAAAGTTGGATTTTTTTAATCCATTCAGCCACTTTTGATTGTCTTTTGATTGGACAGTTTAATCCATTTACATTTAAGATAATTAATGATAGGAAAGTAAATTGATTTAACATCAGTTTTGTTAATTGTTCTGTTTATCTTGTGATTCATTTGTCACTCTGTTCCTCTTGCTGTCTTCCCTGTTTCATTGATTTTTTTTTGTATTGATATGCTTTCTTTCTGTTTTCTTTTTCCATTGTGTTACTTCTATAGATATTTTATTTGTGGTAACCATGGAACTCACATAAAATAAAGCAATCTGTTGTAAACTGAAATCTAGTAGAAAAATCCTACACTTTCATTTCTTTACCCCACATGTACCTTGTTACTTATGTTGTAATTTACACCTGTTTTTAGTTAGTATCCATTAACATATTTTTATATATAATTATTTTAATACTTTTGTCTTTTACCTTTTATACTAGAATTAAGTGATTTACCTACTTCCATTTTAGTAATGTGAGTTTATACTTAGTTATACTTAGTTATCATGTTGCTACTTAGCTCTACTTAGCTCTCTATTGCAACTCTTGCAAGATAGATCAAGTAGAGATTAACTCCCTCAGCTTTTGTTTACATGATAAAGTTGTTCTTACTCCTTCATTTTTTTTTTAAAGATTTTATTTATTTATTTGACAGACAGAG
Organism: Mellivora capensis; assembly: GCA_004024625.1. Taxonomy (NCBI): domain Eukaryota; kingdom Metazoa; phylum Chordata; class Mammalia; order Carnivora; family Mustelidae; genus Mellivora; species Mellivora capensis. The sequence continues at coordinate 20,468 of PISX010022160.1, forward strand.
ATTACAAGTAGGCAAGAGAGGCAGGCAGGGAGAGAGAGGAGGAAGCAGACTCTCCGAGGAGCAGAGAGCCCGATGTGGGGCTCGATCCCAGGACCCTGGGAGCATGACCGGAGCCGAAAGCAGAGGCTTTAACCCACTGAGTGACCCAGGCACCCTTACTCCTTCATTTTTAATGGATGAATTTGTCTAAAGTATTTTTGCTTGACTTTTTTTTTTTCTTTATCACTTTGAGCAAATTGTTCTACTCCCTTTAGGCCTAAAAAATCTGTGTACAGTCTTAAGGGAATCCCTTGTGCATGATAGTCTTAATTCCGTTGCTGCTATCAAAATTCTCTCATTGTCTTTGACTTCTGACAAGTTGAATATAATTTGAGTCATTATGGATTTCTTTGGAGTCACTTTACTTGAGATCCTTCAGGGTTTCCTGGAACTAGATGTCCATTTTATTTCCCAGGTTTAGAAAGTTTTCGATCATTATTTCTTTGAATAAGCTTTGCTTCTTTATTCTTCTGTGACTCATATAAAACATATACTGGTCTTATTGATATCCTATAAATACTTTATTTTTTTTAAGATTTTATTTATTTATTTGACAGAGAGAGATCACAAGTAGGCAGAGAGGCAGGCAGAGAAAGAGGGGGAAGCAGGCTCCCTGCTGAGCAGAGAGCCCGATGTGGGGCTTGATCCCAGGACCCTGGGACCATGACCTGAGCCAAAGGCAGAGGCTTTAACCTACTGAGACACCCAGGCGCCCCAATATCCTATAAATACTTTAAACTTTCTTACTTTTTTTCCCTTTTTGCTCTTCTAAATTAACTTAAAATGTCTTCAAGTTAGCTAGTTCTTTCTTCTACTCAGTCTAGTCTGACATTGAACTCCTCTATTCAATTTTTCAACCCAATTATATTCTTTAGCTCCAAAATTAATATTTGACTCTTTTTAAACATTTTTCTCTTTGTTCAAATTTTCACTTAATTTTCATGCATTATTCTAAACACATTGGGTGTAATGAGCATTTTGATAATGGTTATTTTTAATTCTCTGTTTGGTAATTCATATATCTCCATTTCATTAAGAGTATTTTCTGGATTTTTATCTTGTGCTTTTTTTTTTTTTTTTTTGTCGTGTTTTTCTCTCTCTCTCTCTCTCTCTCTCTCTTTTTAAATTTGTCTTGACTCTTTGTGTTAGTATCTGTATGTTAGGCAAAAGTGCCACCTTTCTCAGTACTTGTAGATTGGCCCCATACAAGAGATGATGTTCTTCAGTCCAGCCAGTCAGAGCTTCTGTAGGCCTCTCAAATGTTTGTGTAGGTCAAAATCATCATTTTTGTTCTTATTCCTTACAAGAGACAGAAACTAATCCTTTGTGTGGTAACTGGAAAGAACCAGAACATTAAATGCACTGACTAACTCTTTCTCTCCTCAGAAACAAGCTTGGAACTGGAATTTTTCACAAGTTTTTCTAGTACGTGTGTTGGGGATGAGATGGTGGTAGTGAGTATTTGTGTCATAGTTCAAATAATCTTTATTCTTAGTGGTTCTGACATCCATAAAATGTCATGTCCCATCAGTGCTCTGATTCATGCAACAGAAAAGCCAATCCTTTGGGCAACCTCCGAAAAAGTTTGAACTTTCAATATACAGTCCAATTCTGTTCCTACCCAAAGAAAAGCTAGGAGCTGTTTTTGTTGTTGTTTTTAACCTGCTCATGCCATGTTGAGCAGGAGGAGGAGCCTCCAGAGGAATCTCTGTTGATTCTGAAGGTCTAACATATTGCTGAGTCCCATCAGTACTCTGAACAAGGCAAGACAAAAAGTAATCCCTCAGTAAGACCCAGAAAATTTGGAATGTTGAGTGTGTGACCCCACTCATTCCCTCCTTAGGACAAAGTTAATGGCTAGTTTTTTGTTGGGTTGGGTTGGGTGTCTACTTGCTCACTCTGTGCTGAGCCAGAAGGAACTATGGTGAGTACCCACACACAAGTTCAAACAACCACCTTTGTTCTCTGTATCCATAGGAATCTAATGTAAGCAAGGTCCTGTCAATGCTTCAAGACAAGTAATTAATGCTAATTTCTTGGATGGCACCCAAAAAAGTTAGAATTTTGGATGTGTAGTCTATATCTTTTCTTCCTCAGAGAGGAGCTGGGTTTTGGTTTTTTTTTTTTTTTTTTTTTTTTCCCCGCCCTATCCATTTGTTATGTTGAGCTTAAAATGTAGCTGTGGTGAGTTGATGTGTTCAGATTAAATTGCTCTCTTTGTTTTCTATAGTTCCAAGTTTCTAGCATACCTTGATTTTGTCAACACTGAGACAGGTGGATAGATAAGATAGGTGAGATAGAAGCTATCCCTTGGGCTGTACCCAAAATACTTGGAATGTTGTCTGTGGCCCAATTCTCTCTCTCTCCAGGGATAAGCTGGGACCTAGAGGTTTCTTCCTAATTATATGGTAATGTATCAAGGGTGGGGATTATGGCAAGAGGATGTGTCCAGTTTTTCATCAGTTTTATAACTGGCTTCATACTTGCCCATACTGCAAAAGCCTTTCACCTCAACTAGTTTCTGGATTTCTCGTAATAAGAATTGATCTGTGTATTGCTATTGAATCAATGTGTCCACTGGGGAAAGAAAGTCCAGGGCTTCCTATTCTGCAATCCTGCTGACATGTCTTGAGCCTTGTTTTTATGCCAGCATTTTGCAAAATATCAGACACTTAATGCTTATGGATTAAGGATAGAAAGTAACATACTGTTGAAACCTTTGTGCTATTGATTTATTGAATCATATATTCATTTTTAAAAATGAGTCTCTTGTTTACTAAGCACCTTTTTCCTTAATATGAAAGATTCCCCATAGGAAAGACTGCTCATTCCAGATAAAATGGCCAACTCAACACACTTAATACACAAACTGCTCCAGGCTAGGTTCCTTGAGGAAGTCAAATAAAGAGTGCTCTTCTTTTCTGCCTGGCTTCTGGACAAAATGAGAGGCAAAATAAAGGGCCAGCAGATGCAGAATCAACATATGTCCTTTACTACTGATAAAGGTTAAGAAGGACATAATGGGAAAATCAAAACTGCTTTGCTTACTGGATCCACAAAAAGAGACTGATTTACCAACAGGACAGCTTTACACTGGGTCAACCACTCTTACGAAAGAACCTGCCACCTGAGAGAAATAAAAAGGAAGTGTGGTATCTGTGAACACTCCTAGAAGGCAGGAAACAAGAATGGTTTACCCCTATAGCATTCCAAGTTAATGTACACAAGTCTAAATTATAATGAGTGTGATACATTAATACTGAAACCAAAGTATCAATGGATTATTTTTAAAAAGAAGAATCAGAAAGTTTTACTAGATTTTTGTCTTAAAGATTTAATTTCATTCATTAATAATGTCACTGATTTCTGCTAGTAATTAATACATCATTACAGTTTTTATTTATTTCTTAATGACAAGTTTTTGGTTATAATTCTGCTACGTTAATTTAGTGGAAGCTATCCAGTGGCAATCTATTAGATTTTCCCAGTTAAACTAGCATGATGGACTTTTAATAGATCTTTTAATAAACATTATGATCAAGAACATTGTGAGATCAAAATCACTCTCATGACATTTTTGACTTTGTGTAGTAACAGACCTCAGTCATTGATTCTGGTCCTCTGAGTAATAATTCAAAATGCATTATTAATATATTTCTATACTGTTAGCAGTGACAAAGTGAACATGGACTAGGCCAAATTTAACAAGATTTTGTTAATACAATATTTAATTAGTTAATCTAAAGTTTTCATTTCCTGTCATTGTGGTTCTCTGACTCTGTGATCTTCCCCAGTAAAATATAAACAGAAGAGATGAGATTTGATTTAGAATTGCAACAGTAATAAATGTACCATCTATTTGCATTTATGTACTTTATGTCTTAGGGTCTGTGTTCAGACCACTCACAAAGTCAAATCTTGAGTTTAACTTAACCTAAGTGTAAAACCACATTTCCTCTGGAATCTGAATTCTTAAGATTTTCATGTTCAGTTGGGTGACTATTTCTCTTTGCTTTGTGAAAACACGCATCTAGATTCCTTGAATTAATGAAAGCAGTGGGATCTCAATAACTGAAACTGCTTTCTGTCTTAAGAGAAGGCAGCTAAGCTGCATGCTGAGATTCTCCTAGGACATATTTGAAAGAAATTTCTGCAGGTGGTTGAGACTTGTCCTTTATGCAGCTGTGGTAATGGAATGAAAATTGCTTACTCTGGGAACATTGACTGTATCATCCTTAAATTATCTCTGCACTACTTAAATAGTTTACATTGCTGTAGGGCTAGGAAGGTTCAGTTATGTTGCCATCCTGCCATCAGCACTGCCTATATACACTGAGTATTCAACACAAGCAAAGCAAATCATACTATATTTTTTATTTTAAACTTTTATTATATTTTTATTGCTATGTAATATATTGTGACTAAGAAAAGGTAAAATATATGTGTAAAGACAAAAATGGATTTAGGAAAACTTTTCCTGTAATCTATCATTTAAATATAAACACTGTTAATATTTTAGTTAATAACGATTCAGTATATTTATATAAGAAGTATATGTGTTTTTCTTTTTTTTCCCCTCAGACACTCATGTAATAAGGAATCATGTAACACTAATATATCAAGAATACTCTGGGGTACCTGGCTGACTCAGTCAGTAGAGCATACAGCTCTTGATCTTGGGGTTGTGAGTTCAAGCTCCACATTGAGCCTAGAACTTACTTAAAAAGCAATGAAATCTCTTCAGGGCAAGCACTAACAGGCATTTTGAAAGACTGTAGAAAAGCACAGTATTGGCATGCATTAAAAATGAAAACGGAAATTGGCATATGTGTGCTACTTGCTCCATCTTTTCCTGAATCTTACTAAATGCAAAATACCCCATCTCTATAATCCTGTAAAACTGGAACTTGTAAAGCCAAAGGGTCTGCAATTGTTTGAGTTAAAAATAACTTTTAAATAGCCCAGAAATGGATATTCTAAACTCTGACTTGTGTATAAGAACTTTTTAGCTATACAGTCAAAGCTTGCACATACATGTGATGCAATACAATTTTGAAAGCACATTGAAAGTTTAAGGGATTCAGGGTGATTAAGTGATTATAAGAGGAGGGTAAAGGAACAAGATAATAACATTTAAAAAAGAAGAAGTTGTAGTTCTTCCTCAGACTTAATTTGTCTAATATTGTGGAGACTGAAGGAATATACTGCTATTTCATCGAGTAGGGTCATTTGTACTATGATGTCCTGAAAATGTATCAGATTTAACCAGGGGATCAGAGTAATTAGATTCAGTATAAAAATGTTTCCGTAAATTTCTTATACAGGTGTGAAACTGCATGTAGCTCCCTTAAAGAAAAACTTCGGTTCAGCACACCATCTACATTGAATTAGGATACAATTCCAAGTGTCTCATAACTATTCCCTTGATCTCTTGTAACCATATTAAACAGGGCCATCAAAAGTGATATTCTTGACACTTAAAACATAATGTCATTCTCTTGTCCTACTCTCTCCTTCTGGGCACATGGTATCATCTTCTATTTCTTGTTGATTTTTTTTTTTTTTTTACTGTGGTAAAACATTTACAATATATAACATAAAATTCACCATCTTAGCCATTTCAAAGTGTACACAGTTCAGTGGCACTTAGTACCTTCACAATGGTGTTCAATAATCCCCACTATATAGTTTCAGAATTATTTCATCATGCCAAAATGAAACATTGTACATCCTAAGCAGTAACTCTCTGGTCATCTATCTCCTCAGCCCCTGGTAACAATGTATGTGCCTCTATGGATTAACTATTCTGTTTATTTCATATAAATGGAATCCTATAATCTATGGCCTTTTGTGTCTGGCTTCTTTCACTTAGCATAATGTTTTCAAGGTTTATCCATGTTGTAGCATGTATCAGTACTTCAGTACTTTTTATAGATAACCAGTATTCCGTTGTCTGTGTATACCACATCTTGTTTAGCTACTTATCAGTTGACTGATAGATACTTAGTTTGTATCCACACTTTGGCCATTGGGAATAGTGCTGCTATGAATATTTATATACACATTTTTGTTTGAATATCTGCATTCAACTATACTGAGTGTGTATCTAGGGGTAGAATGGCTGGATCATATGATGACTGTGTTTTACTTATTGACAAACTGCCAAACTCTTTTCCATAGCAGCCGAACCATTTGACATCCCTACCAGCACTGTATGAAGGTTAAAATTTCTATACATCTTGGAGCGCCTGGGTGGATCAGTGGGTTAAAGCCTCTGCCTTCAGCTCAGGTCACCATCCCAGGGTCCTGGGATCAAGCCCCGCATCCCTAACCCTATCTGCATTGGGCTCTCTGCTCAGCAGGGAGCTTCCTTCCCCCCAATCTCTGTCTGCCTCTCTGCCTACTTGTGATCTCTGTCTGTCAAATAAATAAATAAAATCTTTTTAAAAAAATTCCTATATATCCTTTGCAACAATTATTTTGATCTTTTTTTTATTATTATAGCTATCCTAGTGGGTGCAAAGTGGTATGTCATGGTGGTTTGTATTTTAATCTTCCTAATAACAAATGATATACAGCACTTTGCATGTGCTTTTGGCAATTTTTGTAACTTCTTTGGAAAAATGTTCATTGAGTTCTCTTGCCCATGTTTTAATAGGGTTGTTTGTCTTTCTGTTGCTGGATTATACATTTTCTTTATGTATTTATGTATTCTTAATACTAAACACCCTGATCACACATGATTTGCAAATATTTTCTACAAATTTGTGAGTTGTCTTTGGCTCTCTAGTGCCCTTTGCAAAAAAGCTTTAAGTTTTGATAAAGTTTCATTTGTCTGTTACCTTGTGTTAGTCATATTCTTTGTGTCATATCTAAGAAATCGTTGTCATATCCTAGGTCTTGGTTTCCCTGTTTTATTTTCATAGTTTTAGCTCTTAACTTTAGGCCTTTGATCCATTTTGAGTTAATTTTTAAGTATGGTGTGAGGTAAGGGTACAAATCTATTCTTTTGTACATTGCTATACGGTTGTCTCAGTACCATTTATTGAAAAGACTGTTCTTTCCCCCCATAACTGGTCTTGGCAACTTTGTCAAAAATCAGTTGGCCATAGATGCTCGATTTCTGTACTTTCAAGTCTATTTCATTGGTTAATATGTTTATCCTTATGTCAGTGCCATACTTGTTTAATTACTGTACCTTTGTAGTTAGTTTTACAAACAGGAGATGTGAGTCCCCCGCTTTTGTTTTCCTTTTTTGATATTGTTTTGGCCACCCAGAGGATCTTGAAATCCCATATTAATTTTAGGATCAGATTTTCATTTCTGCAAAATGGTCATTGGACTTTAATAGCAATTTCATTGATTAGGTGATTGCTTAGAAGTATACTGCCATTTTAACAAAATGAAGTCTTCCAGTCCATGAACATGAGACATCTTTCCATTTATTTAAGTCTTTTAAGATTTATTTTATCAGTGTTTTGTAGGTTTTTGTGTACAAGTTTTATACTTTGTTAAAATTATTCCTAAGAATTTTATTCTTTTTAATGTTATTATAAGTGGAATTCTTTTCTAAATTTTCTTTTTTGGATTGTTTACTGATAATATATAGAAATGTAAATAATATTTGTGTGTTGTTGTATTCTGCAACTTTTTTCCAATTTGTTCATTACTCCGATAGTGGCATTTGTGGATTTTTAAGGTTTTACATATATAAGATACTGTCATCCAAGAATAAAGGTGATCTTACTTCTATTCCAATTTAGATGCCTTTTATTTATCTTTCTTGCCTAAATGTGTAAGCTATAAATTCTAATACAATTTTGAAGTGCAAAAGTGTCTTTTTCCTGATTGTAAGGGAAAAGCTTCAGTTTTTCACCTTTGCTAATTACGTTAGGTGTGGATTACTTATAAATAACCTTTATCTTGTTGAGAAAGTTCCTTCCAGCTTCTAGTTTATTGAATCTTATCATCATGAATTTTTTTTTCTGAATCATTTGAGATGATCATATTTTTTGTTTGTTTGTTTCTGTTGCTTTTTGCCTTTCTTTATTAATGGGGCATGTTATATTGACTTTTATATACTCGACTACTTTTGCATTCCTAGAGTAAATTCCACTTGGTCATGGTGTGTAATCCTGTAAGTAGGCTACCAGATTCAGTCTGTTAGTATATTGTCCAGGATTTTTGCATTTTTGTCAAAAAAGATATTGCTCAGTTTTCTTGTGATGTCTGGCTTTTTATGAGACTAATCTCACAGAATATGTGAAGAAAGTGTAACCTAGAGTTAAGGAAGGATTTGAGTTAATTATTCGGTAAAAGTTTGGTAAAATTAACCATTAAAGTAATCTTCTCTTGCACTTTTCTTTTTTGGGAGGTTTTATAGGGACATTTCATGAGGTTTCAATTTACAGTTTTCTTATCGCTAATGATTTAAGTACTTTTCATGTACTTATTAGACATTTTTCTTATGTGAAGTATCTGTTAAACTCTGTCCCATTTTTAAGTTGTTAGCTGTCTTTTTATTGTTGGGTTGTAAGAATTGTTGATATATCGTAGACACAAATCAGGTATATATTTGTGAATATTTTTTTCACAATATGTGGCTTGCCTATTCAATTTATTGTTACTTTAAAAGAAATTTTTAATATTGATGAAGTTTAATTCTTCATTATTTTCCTTTAACAATTATTAGTTTGTTCTGAGATGCTAGAAACTGTGTTGTTCTGGATTTACGTCCTTTCTCAGATATATGAATTATAAATGACTTCTCTTAATTTGTGTTCTGCCTTTTCACTCTTTTAATGATGTCTTTTCATGATCAGAAGTTCTTTATTTAATGAAGTCATCTTTGTCTATCCTTCCATTACTGATTAACATTTTCTGTATTCCATTTAAGAATTCTTTATCTTGGGACACCTGGGTGACTCAGTCGGTTAAGTGTCTGCCTTCAGCTCAGGTTATGATCCTAAGATCCTGGGATTGAGTCCTGCATCTGGTTCTCTGCACAGCAGGGAGCCTGCTTCTCCCTCTACCTGATGTTCCCCACGCCCCTCAACCCCCAACAAAGAAATTTAAAAAAAAAGAAAAAGAATTCTTTATCTCAAGCTCATGAAGATATTCTCCTGTACTTTATTCCAGAAGTTTTACTGTTTTTCCACTCACATTTAGGTCTGTGATCTATTTCCATTTATCCAATTAGATAAGAATCCAATTGGTTTAGGATCATTTGTTGAAAATAAATCCTTCCCCTACTGAATTAATGATATGTTTTTGTTACAAATTAGGTGATTTTCTCTTTCTATATATGAGTGTTTCTAGACTCTACTTTCAGTTCTATTAAACTGTTCTTGTATCAGTAAGATGAATATTATGAATATGAAACTTTATAGTAATTTTCATGTTGAGTAGTGTAGGACTTTCGACTCTTTTGAACTTCTTTGATAATTTCATAGAAAATCTAAAAACTTTAGAGTTGTGTATAAATTTTTAATTAGCTTGCCAATTTATATTAAAATTGGCATTAAATTGTATCTGTAAATCCATATGGGGCAAATTGACATCCTAACAAGATTTATTCCTCCAATACAAGAATATGTATTTCCATTTCCATTTATTTAGGTTTCATTAAATTTTTCTTACCAATGTACAATATTTAATATAAAGATTATACCCATATTTTAATTTATTTTTAGGTATTTAATATCTCTTGATGTTATAAATGGTTAATATTTAAACATTATTAAACATATTAAACATATTAAATATTTCCTTCTTATTAATTATTTTTATTAACATATAATGTATTGTTTGCCCCAGGGGTACAGGTCTGTGAATCATCAGGTTTACACACTCCACAGCACTCACTAAATGTCTCTTTTTTTAAAGATTTTATTTATTTAGTTGAGATAGCACAGTGATGGTGGGGTTGGGGGAGGGGCAGAGGGAGAGGGAGAAGCAGACTTTCCAGAGGTAGTCTGATGCAGGGTCTCCATCTCAGGACCCTGGAGATCATGACCTGAGCATAAGGCAGATACTTAACTGACTGAGCCACCCAGGGGCCCCTTAAATGTCACTTTTAAGTATTTGTTTCTTATATATAAAATTTTATTTTTGTATATTGGCCATTTAGGTAGAAAACTTGGTAAATTCATTTATTCTAAGACTGTTGGCATATAGAAACATAATTTGCAAATTACATAATGTTAAGTTCATATATATCTCTCACATAGTCTTGTGTCAATGTGTCAAGGTACAAACTGTTTTCTGGAAGCTTCTATGTATGATGTCAAAATAGAATTGGTCCAGAGGTACTTGTGTGACATATGGAAGACAGAAGTAAAGCTGTAGTTGTTTTCAACTGAAGGTTCATATGTTCAGATGTGGTATCAGACAGAATCTGACAGATGTGTAACAGAAATATCCTCAGTTTCTAGTTTGTTCCTGAATCTCTTTATCCCATGTTTAGGTTTTTTTCTCCCCAAGTAACACTCACAGATCCATAACCAGACTGTTGGGTACAGACCTAAAGAAATAAGCAAACAGGCAACAACTTCCCATAAGCTTCATGTGTTAAATTCCTGTTAAACCTTAAGCTTGTAATTATAAAGGATAAACAACTTAAACCTCTAACAACTTTGCAAAGAGCAAATAAACAATAAAAAGTATTGTAAGACATTCAGAAGAAATATTTTTAATAAAGGAAGATATAAAATAAATTTCTACCTTATTATGGGTTTCCTGAAAAAGGCTTGTGGTAGTCTATAAAGAAATAGTTATTTAAGCTAATTATTTAAGGAAAAACACTATAGTTGAACCACAAACAATTTATTTTATATTTAAAATTAAATATCATCTTCTGGGTGTATTAAAAATGTAGATTGCTTAATCATTTTTTATTTTAGCACTGTTCAATATGTAGTTTGCAAACAGATAAAATGCCACAAAATTTAATGTATAAAAATATTCTGCATGTTAAGTTTGAATTTATGCACATCTATTCTAATTGAGATTAGACAAAAAATCCAGCTCATTTTTTTGAAAATTCATCTTTTTCTAAAGATTGTATTTATTTATTTGACAGAGAGATCACAAGTAGGCAGAGAGGCAGGCAGAGAAAGGGGGGGAAGCAGGCTCCCCGCTGAGCAGAGAGCCCTATGTGGGGCTTGATCCTAGGACCCTGGGACCATGACCCGAGCCAAAGGCGGAGGTTTAACCCACTGAGCCACCCAGGCACCCTTAAAATTCATCGTTTTAAATGAAAGTATAAACATATGGATTGTTGGGAAACCCATACTTAAGCAGAAAAAGGAAGGTATTTTAAAAAGAATATCACAACTGTAAGCAATAATCATTGAATACGTGGTACGAGGTTCTTAATTCTTTTTGCATGAATGTTTACATTAGGCATGCCAAAACGTTCAACCTTACTTTGATAAAAGACCTAAGACACTTGCATCCTGTAGACACATCATTTAAGAAATCAAATCATGAAAAAAAAAAATAAAAAATAAATAAAAAATAAAAAAATAAAAAAAAAATAAAAAAGAAATCAAATCATGGAAATCTCAGTTGTATATACTTCAGTTTTTACTGCAGTCACTCTCTTAACAACAAATATCTAATCTACAGCCTTAGGAATAGGCAGCACAGCAAAGTTAATTTCCTGAATTACTGTTCTTTATTGGCCTATTGCTACCTGGTTTCTGAATTTCTCATTGACCTCCTCCAAATCAGTTCCACAG
>PISX010022161.1:0-32364 GCA_004024625.1 Mellivora capensis
TTTCCCCCTCCCCCCCCATCTTGTTCTGAGAAGACAAAAGGAGTTGTCTTTTCTCTTTCTCTGCATTGCTCCTGTTTCTTTCAGGTTCTCTTTTTTTGGTTCGTTTCAGTTTGGGTATCTCATCGGAACTTTTGTTGTTCATATTTTGGCCCGAGGTTCTAAAAATATGATTGGATACTAAGTGGACAAGTGTGGAACTTGTCAAGTAGTGAGTTTCACCCTAAGGGTGAAGTATCTCTGTATCTTTTCTCAGGTACCATTTCACTTTCTCTAGAAAACATCACTTATCTCTTTATTCAAATACTTTTTGAAAGTCTATTTTTTTGGTCAGGCATAGGCTCTAGGTGCTGGGAATTTAAATTAATTAAACATAAAAACTCCTACCCTTGTGGATCTTATATTTTGGCATAGGGAGATAGAAAAAATAACAGGGATCAGTAAATATATGCAGTATATTTGAAGGATGTTAAAGATAAAAAGTAAAGAAGAAGGGTAGGTATTATTAACGGATAGTGGACATGGATGTGGGACATGGGGAAATGTTGCCACTTAGGAAAGGATAGTGAGGGGAGGGAGCCATAAGAGGTATTCCAAGTTGGGAGAACAGTCGTATGCAAAGGCCTTGAGGTAGGAATCTTGCGCACGTGTGTGTGGAACAATAAAGAGGTTGATACTCTTAGCTAGATCAAAGAAAGATACGGAGAATTATGTGGACAGGGTGAAAAATAGGTGGGCAGAATGTGTAGGGCCTTATGAACCATTTTAAGAACTTTTGTTTTAACCTTTATGAAACATGGGATTTGCAGATAGACAATGGTTATCTCAAGTTTGGAGTTCAAGAGAGAGGTCTGGTCTTTGGTATAAAATTTGAGAGATATCAGTGTATATGGGGAATTTAAAACCATGAAATTAGGGAAAATCACTAAGAGAATGAGTAGAGATAGAAAAGTTCACTCCATTTTTTGGGAAAGTTCAGAGAAATAAGGAGAAACCAGTAATGAAGATTGAAGAATAAATGGCTGAAGTAGACAGTGGGAGTTTTTGTGCAGAGAAGAATGAAGAACTGCTTTAATCACTGCTAATTAGTTTGAGGATAGACAACATTGATTGAAGGAGAAACTCAAGGAGTCTAGGTGGCTTAAAACAGCCTAAAAATGTAAATTTTCCGGTTGTACCTGGTTTCTATCTCAAAAGGTGTGGAGCTTTCAGACCGTGTCCTAATTTCACCTCTCTCGTCAGGGAAGTTTCCTGGAATAGTATTGGTTGTCAGGTTTGTCATTAAGATTAATTAAGAAATTGTACACCTAATTGGAAAGGTTAGTTTTGTTCAGAATTGGTCTTGAAAACTAGGTCACTATATGACTGTTTTCTCAGTAATTCCTAGAGAAACAAAACTATGGGCTGTAGATAAAGCCTGAGGTTTATAAATGCCAAGCACAAGACCCTTTTCTTCTTCTAATTTGGGTATGAGGAACTCAACCCAAGCTGAAGATTTTTGTTGGTTAGGGAGCAGACAGAGCTGGGCAATCCACAATACTTCCACTTCATGTCTTTGGAAGCTCTGTGTTATTAGATGAGTAAACATTTAGTCTTTTTATGCCTTCTGAATGAATTCACCCTTTTATCATCACGAAATGACTCTCTTGGGTGCCTGGGTGGCTCAGTTAAGTGTCTGCCTTCCGGCTCGGGTCATGATTCCAGGGTCCAGAGATCAAGTTCTGCGTTGTGCTCCCTCTCCTCCTCCCCCTGTTGAGTGCATGGGAGTGCGGGCTCTCTCTCTTTCTCACTTGTTCTCGCTCTCAAATAAATAAAATCTAAAAAAAAAAAGAAAGAAAAAGAAATAACCCTCTTTATCCCTGGTAGTAGTCTTTTACTTTGCAAGCTAGTAAAGGCTATATATTTTTCCTACTAGGAAACATATTTTTATTCTTCTGCATTAAAATATTAGCCACACTAGGGGTGCCTGGCTGGCTCAGTTGGTGGAGCATGCGACTCTTGATCATGGGGTCATGAGTTCAAGCTCATTTAAAAAAAAAATTAGATATTTTAAAGTTTACCTTTTCGTTTCCTAATTGTAAAAACTCTTCCCGTATAGCTGTTTCTTCTGCCATGTTGGATCTTCTATCACTCAAGTTTGAAATTGGATAATTTGCTCAGAATGTGCTTACTTAGTGACTAACAAGAGCCAAACAAACACAGATACCCAGATTTTAAAAGTGTTTTTATGTTCACTCCATTTAATTTTAGGAGAGCTAAGTTCAAAGCCATAGATACAATTTACCCTTTTTTTTTTCCCTGTGTTGTAGGAATAGACTTTAAGATCAAAACAGTTGAATTGCAAGGGAAGAAGATCAAGCTACAGATATGGTAAGTGATGCTGATTTACCAACTTTATATAATAGATTGCCAAGTTCCTGAAGGTTTGGCAGTGAACTCTTTGCTTGTCACCTGTTTAGATTCTGTGGAGACTCCTTTGTAAAGCCAGCAGTCAGGTCACCTTCTTTCAGTGAAGAGAAAAAATTATGGACATGGAGCTTCTGATGGCATCAGGAGCACCTGATGGCTCAGTTGGTAGAACGTGTGACTCTTGGTCTTGGGGTTGTGAGTTCGAGCCCCATGTTGGGTGGAGAGATTACTTTAAAAATAAATAAATAATTATTAGTTCATGAGATCTGAGTGTTTTACCTTTTCCGCTTATTCTAAGAACTTGAGGAAGTTATATAACACTGTGAGGCTGTTGTATCTTCATATGTAAAATAAAGATAATACCACTTATCTCAAAAGATTGTTGTTCGAAGGATTACATGAAATAATCTGTGTAGAGCCTTTAGCACCATACTTGGCTCACACTCAATATCAAAAAGTCGTTTCTTTGAGAGTCTTAAGCTAAAATACTTGTTCGCTTTAATATGTTTATAACTTTTTATGGGCATTATTTTTATTAGTTTGTATAGGATTTGTCCCATAGAAGTAAAATGAAATTCTTTCAATTTGTATTCAAGTATGAATCATAGACTTTAAAATTAGAATAGCAGTATTTGATAGTAAATATTAAGTATTTTACATATATGTATATTAACCTATTAAATACTCAGAGTGACCCTGTGAGATATGTTATTCCTGTTTTTTAGCAGCCTTGTTGAGGTATAACTGACACATAATTATTACATATTTCAGGTATACAGTTTGATGAGTTTGACTGTGAAGCCATCAGCACAGTCAAGATAATGAGCATATCCATTCTTGAAGTCTCTTTGTAATCTCTCCTTCCTTCTTTCCTATTCCTGGGCCCCAAGCATCCATTCTGCTTTCTGTCACTGGAGACTAGTTTCCATTTTCTAATACTGTATATAAATACAATCATGTAGTGTCTTCTTTTGTCTTTTTTTCAGGGGAGGGGGTCTGGCTTCTTTCAGTGTAATTATTTTTGAAAATTATCACTGATTTCTGTGTGTATCAGTAAGTTCATTACTTTTTATTGCTGGGTAGTATTCCATTGTTAAGATACATCACACCTCAGGGCGCCTGGGTGGCTCAGTGGGTTAAGCTTCTGCCTTCTGCTTAGGTCATGATCCCAGGGTCTTGGGATCAGCCCCACATTGGACTCTCTGCTCAGCAGGGAGCCTGCTTTCCCCTCTCTCTCTGCCTCCCTCTCTGCCTACTTGTGATCTCTGTCAAATAAATAAATAAAATCTTAAAAAAAAAAGGATACATCACACCTCGGTTATTCACCATAAATCTTTGCTATAAATCTTTGTATAGGTGTGTATTTTCCGAAATGGATGCATTTTGAAATAACTAAGATCTTCAACATGTAAATGGTAGAGCAAGGATGCATTAAATGCTCAGACTGTAGAGTTGAGAGTAACACTGTTAATTATTATACTGCTTCCTATAAATAGTACAGTTTGATCGTTGATTTTGCTGCTCTTTCCAGTCCTTTCATTTCTTTATTACCAGTCAGTAATTGTGCTAAATTTGAATTCATTGTTACCTTGGGTTTCACTGTAAAAGGACTTGCCATAGAATGGTTACGAGAATGAGTGGTACATGTAAAGCACTAAGAGCAGTGTCTGATACGTGATTAATGTTTAATAATAAATCATAACTATTACTATTTGGCTATCTCCCATTAAGAGGCTAAAGCCCTAAGAATAATAACCTTTTATTTTAGGTTGTGAGCAGAGGTGGAAGTTAGCAAAGGAGATTGCAGAGGAGAGTTAGAGAATTAGGAGAGAACAATGGGGACACCTGGGTGGCTCAGTAGTTAGGTGTCTGCCTTCAGCTCAGATCACGATCCCAGGGTCCTGGGGCCCCACATCACGCTCCGTGCTCTGTGAGCCTGCTCCTTCCTCTCCCTCTCTCTGCTGCTTCCCCTGCTGTGCTCTCTTTTTCTCTGTCAAATAAATAAAATCTTAAAAAAAAAAAAAAAGTGGAGAGAACAATGTCCCAGAATCCAAAGACAGTTTCAAAAAGTTAGGTATTCTCGGGACGCCTGGGTGGCTCAGTTGGTTGAGCAGCTGCCTTCGGCTCAGGTCATGATCCCGGCGTCCTGGGATCGAGTCCTGCGTCGGGCTCCTTGCTCGGCGGGGAGCCTGCTTCTCCCTCTGCCTCTGCCTGCCATTCTGTCTGCCTGTGCTCGCTCTCTCTCTCTGACAAATAAATAAATAAAATCTTAAAAAAAAAAAAGGTATTCTCATTGAAAGGGAGCTGCTAATAATAATAATAATTTATATTATTAATATATAGTTATTTTAGAGAGTGCACGTGAACAGAGAGTTGGGGAGGAGAGAGGGAAGGAGAATCTTTTTTTCTTTGTTATGATTTTATTTATTTACTTGAGAGAGGGAGAGTGCAAGCAGGGGCTGGGAGGAGGGTCAGAGGGAGAGGGAGAAGCAGACCTCCGCACTGAGCAGGGAGCCGGACACAGGGCTTGATCTTCAGGATCCTGGGATCATGACCTGACACTTAACCCATGGAACCACTCAGGAACTCCGAGAGAGAGAATCTTAAGCAGGCTCCATGCCCAGTGCAGAGCCCAACATGGGGTGTAATCTCACAACCCTGGGATTATGACATGAGCTGAAACCAGGAGTTGGGTGCTTAACTGACTGAGCCGCCCAGGTGCCAAAGGGAGCTAAGAATTAGATGAGTAGGATATGTTTAACCAGAATATCATTGAGGTATGATCTTTATAACATCTTTAAAATTTAATACAAATTTAAATAAAATGTAGACATTTTAAAGTATTTCCTACATTTAATGATTCCCTTTGAAACACAATCCACTTGATCTTTGATTTTTCCTTACT
This sequence comes from Mellivora capensis, assembly GCA_004024625.1. Classification (NCBI taxonomy): domain Eukaryota; kingdom Metazoa; phylum Chordata; class Mammalia; order Carnivora; family Mustelidae; genus Mellivora; species Mellivora capensis. The sequence goes on from PISX010022161.1 coordinate 5,312, forward strand.
TTAGCTGGGAAATAACTCAGCAAATGAACTGTACCTCATATTCTGCTTCATTATAATTAAAGCTGATCTCAAGGGAATGGATGTCAATTATTTATTCTGAATTTCAATCAGCCTGCCCTTTTTTAGCTCCATGCCTTAATTCAGTGTTGGCCTTACAAGTTAGTCTATGTTCCAAGCCCCTCTTAGGCTCTGCCATACTGATTGGGTTTTCTCTCAACTGCATCCCCTCTGTGCACACTTTAAACCAATAATGTTCAAGGTTTTGATGGTAAGAGACAACATTTTACATTGTGACTCTGTGACTCAGTATACATGTACATTTATATGTGAGTGTATACAACAGAAAAAAACGCAAAAAACTTTTTAAAGACACATTTTTCTTTATATTAACACATAAAACATTTGCCCTACTAAATTTGTCCTGTTCTTCCACAAACTCCCCCTCCTCCCTTTTTAGAGAGGAAGAGAGGGACAGAGGGAGGGGGAGAGAGAAAATCTTAAGCAGGCTCCATGCCCAGTGCGTGAGCAGGACCAGGGGCATGATCTCACAACCCTGAGATCGTGACCTGAGCCAAAATCAAGAGTCATGGACACTTAACCCACTGAGCCACCCAGGCGCCCCACAAACTTTCCCTTTTATTTCTTGTCCTGTGGCTTTAAGTATTTTTTCTCCTTCTCATTAGTTTCTGTAGCTTCTGGAAGTAAACAGTAATAACTAACACTTGTTTTTGAAAAAGGGAGCCTTACTAGAAGTTGTTCTTTTGCAACAGTAAGTCCTCCAGTGTGGCCTTCAAGATTAATCTAGAAAAGATTTCTGCTGTACCTATAAATCTTAAGTATAGCACAGAAATGGTAAAATTTCCAATTTAGAATTGATTTTTAAACATTAATCTCTTTTGGGTAAAAACACTTTAGAAGGAAAATTTCATTTAGTCTAGGTTTTCATATATAAAACTTTTAATTTGAAATATCCATTTTCCTATAAAGATTAGGAATGAGAGGTTAAAATTAGTGATTGATAGTTTTTATGAGGTTAGCATTGTGCCAGCTGATTTTCTTTCTTTGCTTTTCAAAGTTCGCATGCTTAAAATCCAGGGAGAAGGAAACCACGCAGCTCCAAGTTAAGACATACGAAACATGCCACAATAATTGAAAAAGGCTTTTAGCATTGAAAAACACGTTACTCATAATCAAAATGCTGTCCTTACTCAACATTAGATGTTTTACTTCCAGTTGTTACTAGTGATTTCTTTAAAAAAATCTGTCTCTAGTGGGAATGAATATATTCAGATTTTTGTTTCAGCATGAAAAATTCCATTCTGTGATTGGATATTGAAAAGTGTCTGCTGAAGATTTGTGTTACTTTTCTTTACTTGAATGATCTTCATTTCTTGTCTTTTTTCCAAGGGTTTTGTAGGCTATGTGTTGCAGAAGGGTGGAGACAGGTCTCACCCTAGCCAGTGCACATGTGTGTAGGCTGAAAATTAACTCGTTGGGCTGATAGAGCAGCAGCTATGGCTTTTTAAATCCCAGATCTCTAGAAGTTTCCATCACAGTATCTGTCTACATTTTCCATAGTGTTGTGGGTCCTGCCAGGAAAAAAGCCATAGTGAGTTACTTCAAGTTTGCCCTTTTTTGTGTTGTTTTGTTTTGTTTTTAAGGGAGGGGGTCAGAAATATTTGTTACTGTTGGCATCTGTATCTTGTACCAGAGCAATTTTTTTTTAAGAGATTTTATTTATTTGAGAGAGCATGAGCAAGAGAGCATAAGCAGGGGTGAATCAGACTCCCCACTGAGCAGGAAACCTGACGTGGGGCTGGATCCCAGGACCCTGGGATCATGACCTGAACCAAAGGTAGCCGCTTAACCACCTGTGCTACCCAGGCACCCCAACCAGCGCAACTTTAACATCAGCACAGTCAACCAGAAATCAATAATGTCACATTGTAGAGGAATTAACCATTTACCTACGTAAGGTGTGAAATTCTTGGGAAGTCATCTTTGATTCTTCCCATTGCCTTGATTCCAACATCTTCTTTGGTAAGCCCTGTTGACTGAATCTTACCTGTCAAGAATCCATATATAATTTGCTGTCTCCTTTGTCCCCCCTGCCCCCAGTCCAAGCCACCAGTACTGCTTCTTTGAACCACTGCAGTAGGTAGGCTTTTAATATCCTAACATGTCCTTATTTCCCCTTTTGCCTTCTTCCTTTTTGCCTTTTCCCACATAATAGCCAGAGTAATCTTTTTTCAAATATAAATCAAGTATAGATCATGGTTGTCATTCCTTCCCCATTTATAACTGTTTGAATTTCTTTGCATTTTAAATTAAAGTCCAAATTCCAAATCCAAATTCCTTACTCCAGTTAACAGAGTGGCCTCAACCTCATCTTGTGGGCTTTTGTGCAGCTGATCTTCTTTCAATTCCATGAACGTGGTATGCTCTTTTCCAATTTGGGACCTCTGTACACGCTCCGTAGACCTCCCTCAAACACCCCTACCCACCCTCACCCCCAGCTGTGGCTAGCCTGAACATTGTGAAGTACCACTTCATTCCAGAAACTTCCTGTTTCACTAGAAATAAAATTTGAAAATGTCAGGTTGTGGCTTCTGACCTCCTCTCTCGCCAGTTTTGCTCCAATGATTGTGGCCATTTTCTCTCCCTCGAGCATGCCAAGAATGTTCCCATCTCAGGGCTTTTGTACTTCAGCTGTTATTCTGCTTGGGATGCTTTTCATCGGATCTTTGTCCTGCTGCCTTCTCATTCAGATCTTAATTCCGCATTATCATCTGAGGGAGGCCTTGCACGATTTCAAGTTAAAGCAGCCCAGTCCTTCAGGCACTGTCACATTTATCCTGGTTGATCTTTATCATAGTATTTTTTAGTATCTAAAGTTACCATATTTGGGGGGTGCTTGGGTGACTCGGTTGAGCGTCCAACTCTTGATTTCTGCTCAGGTAGTGATCTCAGGGTTGTGGGATTGAGCTCCACATCAGGCTCCCTGCTCAGAGAGGTCTGCTTCTCTCCCAGTGCCCCCCCCCACACACACATGCTCTTTCTATCTCTATTAAATAAATACACTTAAAAAAATAAAAATTTTTTTTTAAAAGTGCCCATTATTCCTCCCCTTCTTAGGCTGGGGATACTATCTGTCTGATATATGGTCATTATAATGACCACCTAGAAAGATCCTGGCAAGTACAGATGCTTAGTAGATATTTTTTGGTTAAATGACCTTGTTTGGTTGATTTCTGTTCATATTTCTTACCATAAGTATCAGGGGCCTCCCTGAACATCCTTTCTAGAGTGTCTTCCCTTCCCCTTATCCCATTCTTCATCACTCCATACTGTTTCCCTTGTTAGCCTTGATCACAGTTTGGGATTATGTATTTACTTATTTGCTTGTTCCTTTCCCCACTGGAATATAAGCTCTGCAAGAGTAGGTTTCAGGCTCTTTTTTTTTTTTTTTTAAATGAAGATAAACATAGCTAAATGACATTTTGAACTAGAGAAATTGCATATCTACAAGGAAATCAAGGTCTTATTAAAATAAAATTCAGTGTGGGGCACCTGGCTGGCTCAGTTGGTGGAGTGTGACTGTTGATCTCCAGGTTGTAAGTTCGAGCCCCATGTTGGGTGTAGAGATTACTTTAAAATAAAATCTTAAAAACAAAACAAAAAAACCACCTCAGTGTGAAAGTTGACATCCTGATTTATAAAGGAGGAAGAAACTTCATTATGTTACCAAAAATACAAAGGTACAAAATTTGGGATCTCTACTTTGCAGAGCAAATTGATGTTGTCTCTGGACTGTTCTAGTGTATCAGTGCCCAGACTAAAAATAACATCATAATAGCAGCCAGAGCACACAGCTTCCTTGACCCTGCATGTGGGACTAACAAGTAAGGAAATAAGCTATTTTCGTTCCTAGGAACATATCGCTCCTTTTATAATATGTCAGTGGGAAAAAAAAAAAAAAGAGGATTTCACAAAATTCTCTTTGCTGTGTGTCTATTATTTTGTGGAAGGAAAGTTCTTTTGCCACTGGGTTGTAATTTCAGAAACCTTAAATGTAGTCTGAGAAGAAAAAAAAATACAAGAAAGGAAAACTGAGTTGAGTGCTTTATACCGGCTTTATTACCGGCTTAAAACCAGTATTATGGTACATAGAGATATATTGTGAGTACGTACAGTGTTTAATTGCTCTTCGGATAGTTAATACCTGGTTTTGCTCATTGGGGTTAACCCTCTGTCTTTAATCTTGGGTGTATGTGTGCATGGAAACCTAAAAATAATTTGGGCAGTGAATAAGCAGCTGTGGCTATTTTTAGCCCTGGGCAAAGGATCATCAATTAGCGTAGAGGTATGGAGCAAGAACTTCTGTTTCTGGTTCCAAATAAATGGTTGATGGCCTTAACGATTGGTAGGGGCTGATACAAGTATCTGCGCAGGACTCGGGAAAAGGGTAATTTGAGGATCAAGGAGTCGAGGGAGCCAGGTCATCTTGTGGGGTGGAGACAGTTCTGTTGGAAGGTGTAAATGTATGACATGTGTAAATGAAAATAGGATGTAGAAAGCCTTTTAAAAACTTAGCAGAGAGGGCGCCTGGGTGGCTCAGTTGGTTAAGCAACTGCCTTCGGCTCAGGTCATGATCCCGGAGTCCTGGGATCGAGTCCCACATCGGGCTCCCAGCTCCATGGGGAGCCTGATTCTCCCTCTGACCTCCCCTCTCATGCTCTCTCACTCTCTCTCTCTCTCAAATAAATAAATAAATAAAATCTTTGAAAAATTTTAAAAAAAAACTTAGCAGAGAAAGCATATAAAAAGAAGGAAGGTAGTTGGGTGTAAGAGATTTTGGAAGATGGAGGAGACTGAAAGAACAAATGGAGTAGAATGTCATGGATCAAAACAGGAACTTAACTTTGAATCTGAATAGTGATTACTTTCCTTTCAGAGGGGCCATTAATCTTCCAGTATCTTTTATTTTGACATTTCATATCTAACCAGTATTATAAAACCTAAGTGCTGTTGATTTGGTTTTAACTAAGTAGTTTCTTTTGCAGTGTATTCTTTGTTGGTAGAGAATTTAGTCATAGATTTGACACTGAAATGGGTACGTAATTTGCTAATTTTGTAATGTGAATGAATGGGGGAGGAAGGAAGCATATCTTTTTATTTAAAAGAAAATTCTTTTTAAGATTTTCACTTGTTTGACAGAGAGAGAGTAAGCACAAGCAGGGGGAGCGACAGGGAGAGGAGAAGCAGGCTCTCTGCAAATAAGGATGCCATACTCGATCCCAGAACCCTGGGATCATGACCTGAGCCGAATGCAGAGTCTTAACCGTCTAAGTCATCCAGGCGCCCCGAAGAAAACACATCATAGCTAGACAGTGTTGGGGGTGGTTGCACATAGTGAAGTGCTGTGGAAGATCTCTTTAAATTGTTATTGCAAATGACAAAAAATGAAGTAGAAGTTTTGTGTGCCTCCTACACTATAACCAGTAGGCATTTCTGGAGGCCCAGGTGCTATATATACTCTTTGTCTTGAGTAAATACATTTCCATCGTGGATTTTAGCTAGGAAACTTTAACCCCTCTCTAAGGGTATAGAATTATTAGTTGATTTATAGAATTATTAGTTGATTTATACTTTTTACCAATTCAGAAAAGAACTAAAGTATTTCTACTGTGATGAGGCAAAATTTTTGTTGTTCTTTCATGAATTCATAAATTACACGTGCTTACAAGTACCTTATGACTAAATAAAGATTAATAAAAGATAAAACAAGAATTTGGAATTGAGAATGGAGGATATAAATATATCTCTGAAGGACAACTTATGTGCTATGCTTAATTTGTAAAACTTAGCTAGAAATTTCTTTGGGGGCCAAGGTACAAAAAGAACCAAGAAGGAGGTCTACCTACAATAGATTACATTATTTTTTTCAGAAACAATGTAAAGAATGGGGGAGAAAATAGATCATAACAAATATAGAATACATTTTCATAAAGCTCATTCTTTTGATTTAAAAAAAAATTTTATTTATTTATTTGAGTGAGAGAGGGAATACAAGTAGGGGGAGAGGAGAGGAAGAAGCAGGCTTCCCGCTGAGCACGGAGTCAGATGTGGGGCTTGATCCCAGGACCCTGGAATCATGACCTGAGCTGAAGGCAGAGGCTTAACAACTGAGCCACCCCAGGTGCCCCTCTTCTTATAATTTTCAATAAATTAACCTATTAAAGGTAATGATGATAAAAATTCTGGTCTAAGAATGTAAATAAGTATACAGATAGAAATATGTGTGTGTAGCCTTTATTGATCTAACTTGTCTTAAGGATTCAACCTAGAAGAACTGATAGCATGTCTCTTAGATAGTTTTTCTTTTCTTTTTTTTAAGATTTTGTTTCTTTATTTGACAGAGAGAAAGACTTCGAGAGAGGGAACACAAGCAGGATAAGTGGGAGAGGGAGAAGCAGGCTTCCTGCTGAGCAGGGAGCCCGATGCAGGGCTTGATCCCAGGACCCTGGGATCGTGACCTGAGCGGAAGGCAGATGCTTAACCACTGAGCCAGGCAAGGGTCCCTTAGGTGGTTTTTCCTAAATGACGGTTCTGGGGGCTCCTGGGTGGCTCAGTGGGTTAAGCCTCTACCTTCAGCTCAGGTCACGGTCTCAGGGTCCTGGGATCGAGCCCTGCATCAGGTTCTCTGCTCAGCAGGGAGCCTGCTTCTCCCCAGCCCCCCACCGGCCTCTCTGCCTACTTGTGATCTCTCTGTCAAATAAATAAATAAGAAAATTAAAAAAAAAAGAAAGACATTTCTGGTGGCAGTTTTTTGGTATTGTATTACCTCCTAACTCTGCTTCTCCACACCCATTTTCAACACAGTCAGTAGAATGATTCTTTTTAAACCCAGGTTAAGTTACTTCTTTTTGTAAAACCCTTTAGTAGACTTCTCATCTTACTCAGAAGGAAAGCTGAAGTCCTATTGACCTCCTTATTATTCCTCAACCATGGGTCAGGACCTTTACACTAGTTCTTCCCTCTTCTTGGAACATTGTTACTCCCAGATACTTCTTATTAACTTCACCTTCTCACTGAGGCCTTCCCTCACCACTCTGTTTAAAATTTTACTTGTTTGCACGATCCCCTACATCAGCCCCTAGTCTCTTTACTTTTTGTGTTCTTGGTACTTTTCACCCTCTGAAGATACATAGTTCTAGAAATTATGATTTTTTTGGTTGTTGTCTTATCCCTAGTAGGATATAAAACTTCGTTAAGGCAGGAGGGGTTTTTCTTTTTTCCCCCGTTTACAGCTTTCTCTCTGGTGCCTAGAATAGTGTCTGGCATGTACTGTTTGTTCAATAAATAATTACAGAATGAATAAGTAGGATTCTACATTACTGTAAAGGGCAGATCCGTGTACTTTGAGATAAGACAGGCAAGTGACAGGGCTGAAATTCTCTTAAAAAAGTTGAAAAATCTAACCAGATCATCTTTTAACTTGGCTAAATAAAAAAATCATTAAAAAAATATCATTTTATTTTACATTTATTTGGATATAGGCTTCAGGCAAAGCCAGGGATTTCCTTGTGAAACAGCTTTGAGTACAGTTTAAACACCAGCAGGTACTAACTTGAAAGAGCATCTGCAGAGATGGTTTTGACTTAGGACATCTTGAAAACACAAATTTTGAATCTTAAAATGACATTATTGCATCTTTGCATATTTTTATACTACAGATTGCTTTGAGCTTATTTATAATACACACAAATAAATTATGGAATTTTACTTTAGTTATTTCTTTTAGCTGTGAATGAAGAAGATTCAGAGAGGTTACATATCTTTAAGGTCACCCACCCGGAAGGATTGGAATCTGAGGATAAACTTGGATCTGACTCCAAACCCATGTTCTGTATTTTTCCTTGTATAATGCCTAGCACAGTATTTGAATTGATGGACAGATGGATAGAGGGCAGATGTATGAACATGGTGATTATACACCAGGATTGAATGTAAGGAATATTGATGTATTGGTAGTTGTTATTTCTGGCTACATATATATTTAGGCATAGAAGCATTTTTTTTTTAAAAAGATTTTTTTAATTTATTTATTTCTCAGAGAGAGAGAGAGAGAGAGAGAGATTGAGAACATGCACAAGCAGGCAGAGTGGCAGGCAGAGGCAGAGAAAGAGAAGCAGACTCCCTGCTGAGCAAGGAGCCTGATGGAGGACTCGATCCTGGGACCCTGAGATCATGACCTGAGCTGAAGGCAGCGGCTTAACCAACTGAGAGCCACCCAGGTGTCCCAGAAGCATTGTTTTTAAAACGTGTTTTTAAGGGTCATTTAACTGAATTTACATAGCACCTTGCTATGTAAAATAATATAGAATCTGCAAGGTAATATTCTGACATACTGACTTATTAACATTTGAATGATTATTAGGCTTGTAGATAAAATGGGTTCTGCAATAAACAAGACAGATCTCTGATGGAACTTTAATTTTGGAGGACATGGGACACAAACAGTATATAAATCTGTAGTAAGTGTTATACAGAGAAGTTAAGTAGGGATATGGAATGGAGAGAGACTGGATGACTATTTAAATTGGGTGGTCAGAGAAGTCTTCATTGTTAAAGTGATGGTTAAAATGTGAACATGAGGAGCCAGTCATGTACAGGCAGGCTGCGGCAACATCTAGTGCAGAGGCTGTCAAGTGAAAACAAACTTGCAAATTTGGGGACATTAAAAAAAAAAAAAAAAACCAAAACGTGACTCTACTTGTCAGGAAAGGAATGCCTCAAAATTTGGGGGGCTGGAGTAAAGAACAAGTCCTATAACACTTGTAAACCTCAAGATAAGGATTTTGGAATTGGTTCTGGTTATAATGAATTGGAAATTTTGTTTTTTGGTTTTTTTTTAAGCCTAGTAATCTCTGTTTTGTGATGAGATCTAATTCACATACTGTAATTCAGCCATTTAAAGTATAAAACTAGTTTTTTAGTGTATTTACAAGGTATATATATTTACCATCATCATAATTTTTGAACATGTTTATATTCCCCAAAAGAAACTCCATACTCTTTTTTTTGAAACTGTACTCTAGCAGCCCCTCCCCGTCCTGACAAAACCCCTTAGCCAGGGCAGCCACTAATACACTTTGTGCCTATGTAGATTTTCCTATTCTGGACATTTCATATAAACGGAATCATACATTATTTGATCTTTTGTGTCTGATTTCTCTCACTTAACATTATCAGGGCTCACTCAGGTTGTAGCAGATATCAGTACTTCATTCTGTTTTATCGCTGAATAATATTCTATCGTATGAGGGACGCCTGGGTGGCTCAGTTGGTTGGGTGGCTGCCTTCGGCTCAGGTCATGATCCCGGCATCCTGGGATCGAGTCCCACATTGGGCTCCTTGCTCGGCAGGGAGCCTGCTTCTCCCTCTGCCTCTGCTGCCACTCTGCCTGCCTGTGCTCGCTCGCTCTCTCTCCCTCTCTCTCTCTGGCAAATAAATAAAATCTTTAAAAAAAAAAAAATATTCTATCGTATGAGTATACCACATTTTATTTATCCATCCATCAGTCGATGGGCATTTAGGTGGTTTCTACTTTTTGGCTGTCGTGAATAATGTTGTTATGAGCATTCATGTATGAATCTTTGTATTGGGCATATGTTTTCATTTCTCTTGGTTCTATACCAGGAAGTAGAATTGCAGGATCATATGTTAGCTGTATGTTTATCATTTTGAGGAACTGCCAGACTTATTTCCAGTGGCAGCATCAGTTTACATTTATACCAACTATGTGTGAAGGTTCCAGTTTCTCTACATCCTTTATTGTTTGCTTTTTTGCTAGCCATCCTAGGGTGTATGAAGTGATTTTGACTTACAGTTCCCTAATGACTAATGATGTTGAGCATCCTTCTCATATTTTCTTCTAAGAGTTTTGTAGTTTTGACTCTTATATTCCGGCCTTAGATCTGTTTTGAATTAATTTTTACTTATGTGGTATAAGGGTAGGGGTCCAACTTCATCATTTGCATGGAGATAACCAGTTGTTTTAACACTGTTAGAAAAAAACCTACTCTTTCCCCATTGAAGCTGTTGGAAGGTTTAAGCAGAAGATGTTATGATTAGATACATATTTAAAGAAGAACACTCTGGCTACTGTGTAGAGAATGTCATCTATATCTCTGAATGTTAGAATGCCAGCCAAAGTTACTGAAAATGACCAGTCAGTGCCATAGAACTAAGAGCAGAAACACGTGGTTTCAGAAAATCCATGAGAATAAAATGTTTCAAGAAGAGAAAGTGATCAATTTTATGGCATCCTGATGAATGATTAAAATATATAAAAAGGAACTAAATCCTGAATTTAGCTATCAGAGGTTATTGGAGACCCTTTGAAGAAGAGCAGTCTTGGTAGAATAGTAGCAGCAGTAGTCAGATTAGAATTGGTTGAGAAATGAATTTGGGAAGACAGAAATTAGAGAACTCTTTAAAGAAGTTTGCTGGGGAGATTTTTTTGTAGGTACAGACAAACTGGTTTTAAACTTTATATGGAGGGTTGCCTGAGCAGCTCAGCTGGTTAGACATCTGACTCTTGATCTCAGCTTGGGTCTTGATCTGAGGAATTCAAGCCCCACATTGGGCTCCACAGTGGGCATGGAGCCTACATAAAAACAGCAACAACAACTTCTATATGCAAATGCTACATAGCTAAAAAAAAAAAAAAAGAAAGAAAAAGAAAACTGACAAAAATAAGTGGGAGGAATCTCTCTGGTTTTAAGACTTTATTTAGCTATAGTAATCAACACAGTATGGTTTTGGGGGAGACATAGACACATAGATCATTGGAACAGAAAGAAAAACCTAGAATTAGACTGGGTTATGGTTAATTAATTTTTGTCAAAGGTACAAAAGCAACTCAACCAAGAAAGGGTACTTCCTCAACATTTTCAACAAATGGTGCTAGAGTAGTTGGACTTCCATAAGTAGAAACATGAATCTCTCCTTAAAATTCACACCCTGTAGAAAAATTAACTCAAAATGTATCATCAGTTCGTTTGTTCATTCACTCATTCATTCATTCATTTATTTTTTAAAGATTTTATTTATTTATTTGACAGAGAGAAAGTGTATGCAGGGGGAGTGGCAGGCAGAGGGAGAGGGAGAAGCAGGCTTCTAGCTGAGCAGGGAGTCTGGTGTGGGGCTCCATCCCAGAACCCTGGGATCATGACCTGAGCCAAAGGCAGATGGTTGACCAGCTGAGCCACCCAGGTGTCCTGTATCATCAGTTTAAATATACAATGTAAAATCATAGACTTTCAGAAGAAAATATAGAAAATAGGACCTCAGACTAGGTGAAGAGTTCTTAGATACAACACTAGAACTGCGATCCATAAAAGATTCTTGAAAAATCAGTAAATTGGATTTCAGTATTTAAAACTCTTATTCTACAAAAGACCCTGTCAAGAGAATTAAAAAACTAGGTACAAAACTCTCAACATACAGAGTGTTTAAAATAAAAAAGATGGCAAACAATCCAGTTAGAAAATGGACAGAAGACAAGAGCTGCCATTTCACCAGAGAGGATATATGAATGGCAGATAATTATATGAAAAAATGTTCATCATCATTAGCCATAGAGAAATACAAATTTAAATGATGATGATGTATCACTACATGCCTTATTAGATGAAAATAAAAAATAGTGACAACATCAAATGCTAATGAATGCAGAGAAAACAAATCTGGTTACATTGCTAGTTGGAATGTAAAGTGGGTACAGCAGCTCTAGAAAAGTTTCCTTGTTTCTTATAAATGTAAACATGCCATATGGGTCAGCAGTAAGATTCCTGGGTATTCATCCAGAAGAAATGAAAACTTATGTACACACAGGAACTTGTACATAATTATTCATAGCAGCTTTATTTGTGATGGCCAAAAACTGGAAACAATCCAGTCTCCTTCCACAGGTGAGTGAATAAACAGATTGTGGTATGTCCATACAATGGAATACTATTCAGCAATAAAGTGGGACAGACTAGTATTAGGTGCAACAATTTGGATGGATCTCAGGAAATCATGGTGAAAAAAGTGAAAGATGACCATTTCAAAGGGTTGTATATAACATGATTCCATTATATAGCATTCTGAAAATGACAAAATCATAGATGTGGAGAACAGATTATTGGCCAGGGTGTAGGGACTAAAGGCGATGGAGTTTTCTATTGTGTTTGTGGTGGTGATTACACAGGTCTGTACATCTGATAAGATTGCAGAGAACTAAATACATGTGTGCGTGTGCACTCACACACACACATGAATGTATGTTTTTTAAAAAAAAAAGTAGACTTTAAGTAAGGTCTTTGTACCAGTGTAAATTTCCTGGTTTTGCTTTTGTAAGATGGTGTAAGATGTTACCATTGGGGAGAACTGGGTGAAGGATACAAAGACTTTGTACTAATTTTGTAGCTTCCTGTGAGGCTGTAATTATTTTAAAATAAAGTTTTAAAAAAGAAAGTGTGCTGGGGAGGGGAACATAGAAATGGGATGTTAGTTGGAGGGGTATAGTGTTGAAAATGGTTTTTTTGTTTGTTTTAATTTTGCTCTTTTAAAATAGGGGATACTAAAACATGTATGTATGCTGATGAGAATGATTCATAAAAGGAAGAAATTAGTGATGCAAACAAGGGGGAAATTACAGGAGCAAAATCTGTATTTTAGATCTTTGGCGTGAAGGAATTAAAAAATACTATTTAACATATTTCCATCTTGTTACCTAAAAATGAGGTTATCTTTACAACATTTTGTAAATGATCCTAAAGGAAATGTAGCTGTACTGTGGTTTAATCCTTTAATGTTCTAAACATTCCGCAGACTTTTGTGTTATGTTATGGAACTAGATCACTGAATAAAATGAATTTTTAAGAGTTTTTATCACACTTGCTGGTGTTCATTCTAAAATAACTTCCAAGACTTTTCTGTGTCATTTTTCTGTGGTTTTCCCTTCCAGATTTTCATCCACTATAGGTAGTCATGAATTTCCTTTGACTAAAAAAAGTTACACACATATATATATTCTTATGAATAAACCATAATTATTTACCATTTAAGAACTAAATGGATGATGGTACTGTTTTGCTTTGTAGCGTATAGTGGATTTAATGTTAATCTTACCAAACCATTCGACTGTTTTGCCCTTCCTTTATCTAGAATGTCATAATATCAAAATGCTCAATATAAATTATTGCTGTTTATTTCAGGGATACGGCAGGCCAAGAACGATTTCACACCATCACAACCTCCTACTACAGAGGAGCAATGGGTATCATGCTAGTATATGACATCACCAATGGTAAAAGTTTTGAAAACATCAGCAAATGGCTTAGAAACATAGATGAGGTAAGACTAGAAATTGTATAAACTCTTTATAAAGACACATTTTTTAGTTTAGTTAAGAATAATTCTAAATGATGTTTAGGATATAATGTACTATCATTATTACTGTGTCATTTCTATTTCTTAAAGGTTAATGTTAATCTGCCTTTCTCTTAAATATTTGGGTAAGTCTATCTAGAACCCCATCCAAGGCAATTACTAACTTACCCAAAAACTTTATACATCCATCTTTTAAAGATGGCCCCATGTAGAAGCTACTAGTAGTTTTACACACCTCTCTCTAAACGAATTCTTTCTCAATGAATTTTTATTGAATGAATAAATTAATAAATTTTTCAGTAGTAATTTAAAACAACAGAAACGTTACATCACTTCTGGACATTTTGTTTTGTTTTGTTTTTTAAAGATTTTATTTATTTATTTGACAGAGATTACAAGTAGGCAAGAGAGGCAGGCAGGGAGAGAGAGGAGGAAGCAGGCTCCCCGCGGAGCAGAGAGCCCAGTGTGGGGCTCGATCCCAGGACCTTGGGATCATGACCTGAGCCGAAAGCAAAGGCTTTAACCCACTGAGCCACCCAGGTGCCCCACTTCTAGACATTTTGAAAGATACAGAGTAGTAATGTGGTAAAAACCTAACAGAAATAGTGCCATATCATTGCCTGTGAAGATGTCAGTTTTTATAAGGTAAAATATGTGTCAAAGCCGGTCTGTTTCTGTTCTGCAGTGTAGGTGGCTTCTTGTTGAAATTATTTTTCATGTCTTATTGCAGCCTTCTGGGCTTTGATTTCCTTATGACTAACTCCTTAAAGCACTTTTGACTGAAGACCAAGTATTAGATGCAAGATAATGATATCTCAATGGTAGCAGTCTTGAGAGCTTATTACTGACTTTTCCATCACTGCAATAAATCTTGAAAGAGAAGCCTGTTAGTATTTAATAATCAGTTAATAATACACAGATTTTTTAAACAAGGCGCCATTTTGGATTTTCTTAGCCTTTATTTTATGAATCAGCTAAGTAGCACATATAGTAGGAGCAATTGATAGACTGTGCATTGTTGTTCCAGCAACAGCAGTTTTCCAAATTCTATGACATGAACTGGATTTCCTACAATTCAGTCCTATTCTGATGCTAACTGCCCAACCTTAGTGTCAGACTCTCCAAGTTTAAGGACTGCCCTTCCTCCAGATGTTAAGTCCTGGGTCCCCTCCGTTACCTTCATTTCTCTCTGACTTGGCTACAAATTTGAGGGGGTCCCAGGGTCCCCAGGACTTTCAGGTTCAGTAGTTGGCTATAATGACTCCTAGAACTCAGGAAAGTGTTTTATTTACATTTATAATTTTATTATAAAGGATGCAGGAACAGCTAAATGGAAGAGATGTACAGGGAAGGTATGGGGGTTGGGGAACAAAGAGCTTCCGTGCCATCTCTAGACATGTCACCCTCTGGGCATTTTGATATGTTCACCAACCTGGAAGAGGTCCCCTAACTTCATTGTTTCAGAGTTTTGATTCAGGTTTTACTGCATAGGTATGGTTAGTTAAATCATTGGCCTCTGGTGATTTAACTTCATCTCTAGCCCTGTTCACCTCATGGGAGGTAGGGGAGTGGCTGAAAGTTCCAAATCTTTTTTTATTTTTTATTTGAGGTGGGGTAGAGAGAGAGAGTGAGCGAGAGATCACAAGCAGGGGGAGGAGAGGCAGACTCCCCTCTGAGCAGGAAGCCTGACGCTGGGCTTGATCCCAGGACCTGGAGATCATGACTTGAGCCAAAGGCAGACCCTTAACAATCTGAGCCACCCAGGTGCCCCTTGAAAGTTCCAATTCTTTAATCACATGTTTGGTTCTTCTAGTGACCGATTTCCATTGTGAAACTCTATAGGCCACCACTCTGCCAAGTTCTTCATTAGCATAAACTTAAGTAGGTAGAAAGGGTTCTGTTATGAACAACAAAAGACAGTCTTTCACTCAGGAAATTAGGAGTACTGTGCCAGGGCACCACGGCCAAATTCGTTCTTTATTTCTGTTACAGCCTTATGCACGTCATAGGCTGGGTGGCTTTAGTTTCCCAACATGAGACTTAAGATACATAAAACTCAGCCACTAAAAAGAAATATGTGTGGCGCCTGGGTGGCTCAGTGGGTTAAGCATCTGCCTTCGGCTCAGGTCATGTTCTTGGTCCTGGGATGGAGCCCTGCGTCTGGCTCATTTCTCAGCGGGGAGCCTGCTTCCCCACGCCTCTCTGCCTACTTGTGATCTCTCAAATAAATAAATAAATAAAATCTTAAAAAAAAAATAGAGGGGTGCCTGGGTGGCTCAGTGGGTTAAAGCCTCTGCCTTCGGCTCAGGTCATGATCTCAGGGTCCTGGGATCGAGCCCCGCAAGGGGCTCTCTTCTCAGCGGGGAGCCTGCTTCCTCCTCTCTCTCTCCCTGCCTCTCTGCCTACTTGTGATCTCTGTCTGTCAAATAAATAAAATTAAAAAAAAAAAGAAAATATGTTTTTCTGACATATAAGAGATTGGTGTTGCCTAATTTTCACTTTGTTTTAGAAATTAAAGTTTGAACTAAATGAAAAAAAGCCAAATTAATCCAGCAACATTTTAAAAGGATTATATATTGTTGATCAAGAGGAATTTACCTAGGAATGCAAGAGTAGTTCAGTATAAGATACCAATCAGTGTAATACACCATCTTTTTATATATATATATTTTTTTAAGATTTTATTTATTTATTTGAGAGAGGGAGAATGACCCAAGTGGGGAGGGGCAGGGGGAGAGGGAGAAGCAGACTCCTTGCTGGGCGGGGGGCTAGAGTCGGGGCTGGATCCCAGGATGCCGAGATCACAAGAGTGAAAGGCAGACACTTAACCAACTGAGCCACCCAGACACCCTGTGTAATACACCATCTTGATAAAAGACAGAAACTGTATGATCTTGCCATCAGACACAGAAAAAATTTTGACAAACCCAACACCCTTTCATGGTAAAACACTCAGCAAACTAGAAATAGAACATCCTTAGCCTAGCAAAGGATATCTGTGAAAATCCTACAGCTAACAGCATACCTGTCTCTGTGATCAAGAAAATGAGAAGTATGCCATTACTGTTCAGAATTGTAGTGGAAGTTCTAGCCAAGGCATTTAGGCAAAGAAAAGGGGGAAACCCAGATTGGGAGGGAAAACTATATTTGTAAATAATGAGATTTTGTATATAGAAAATCCTAAGGAGTGGTTCCTGGGTGGCTCGGTTGATTAAACATCTGCCTATGGTTTAAGGTCATGATCATGAGGTCCTAGGATCAGCCCACATTGGGCTTCCAGCTTGGTGGGAGCCTGCTTTCCCCTGCCCCACCCCCTGCTTGTGCTCTTTGCCCCACCACCCAATAAAATCTTTATTTTAAGGTCTTAATTTATTTATTAGCACAAGTAGGTGGAGTAGCATGCAGAGAGAGAAGGAGAAGCACATTCTCCACTGAGTAAGGACCCCAATCTAGGGCTTGATCCCAGGACTCTGGGATCATGACCTGAACTGAAGACAGATGCTTAACTGACTAAGACACCCAGGCACCCGGTCAAAGAAATAAAATCTTAAAAAAAAAAAAAAAAATCCTAAGGAACATACACGAAAAAATAAAACTGTTAGAACTGATGAAGAAGTTCAGTAAGCTTGGAGGATACAAGATCAATACACAGAAATCACTTGTATTTCTATACACTAGCAGCAAATAATCAAAAAATGAAATTAAGAAAAAGTTCCAGGGGCGCCTGGGTGGCTCGGTCGTTAAGCGGCTGCCTTCAGCTCAAGTCATGATCCCAGTATCCTGCGAAAGTCCTGCATCAGGCTCCTTGCTCAGCGGGAGGCCTGCTTCTCTCTCTCCCACTCCCCCTGCTTGTGTTCCCTCTCTCGCTGTCTCTCTCTGTTAAATAAAATCTTTTAAAAAAATTATATATATATATAGAGAGAGAGAGAGAGAGAGAGTGTGTGAGTTCCATTTACAGTAGCATCAAAAAGAAGAAAAACTAGTTATGAAAAATTTAGCTAGAGACATTCAAAACTTACATACTGATAACCACAAAATGTCAAAAGAAATTAAAGATCCATGTAATTGAAAAGACACCCATGTTTATTAATTGAAGTTTTCATATTCTTAAAATGGCAGCATTAGCCAAAGTGATCTGCAGATTCAGTGTAATCCTATTAAAATCCCACCTGCTGGCTTGGGGCTTGCGGGGGTGTAGCTGGGAGAAATTGATAGGCTGATCTTAAAATTCATATGGAGGTGCAGGCATGGGACCCAGAATAGTCAAACAGGCTTTGATATGAGGAATGACTTTTAAGCTGAGATCTGAAGAAATGAGTGAGTAAAAGTTACCCAGAAAAGGATAGGGCTAGTGGAAAGAATGTAGTCGATTCAAATTTAAGACAAATCTCAAAGTACTTTGTTCTCTAAAGAACTTAACTACCTTGGCTTAGAGACATTCAGGGAAAGGAGTGTTGGTCCAAAGATGGATGATTTGCGGGCATTTTTCTTATTCCAGGGCTTGGTTGTCTTTTCATTCTGATAGTGACTGTTGACACATAAAAGTTTTTTAATTTTGATGAAGTATAATTTGCCTTTTTTTCTTTTGTTGCCTATACTTTTGGTATCATATCCAAGATACTGTTGCCAAATCTGATGTCATAAAATTTTTCTCCTATATTTTCTCTCTGAGTTTTTTAGTTTTTAAGTCTTATATTTAGGCTTTTGATCCATTTTTAGTTCATTTTTATATATGGTAGTAAAGTTAAGAGTCCAACTTCATTCTTTCCTATGTTAAAATCTGGTATGCCCAACACCTTATTTATTTATTTATTTTTTAAAAGATTTTTACTTATTTATTTGACAGTTTGATAGAGAGAGAGAGTGCAAGTAGACAGAGCAGTAAGCAAAGGGAGAGAGAGAAGCAGGCTCTCCACTACGCTAGAAGCCCGATGCGAGGCTGGATCCCAGGACCCTGGAATCATGACCTGAGTCAGAGGCAGCCGCTTAACCCACTGAGCCACCCAGGCACCCCCAGCACCATTTTTTGAAAAGACTGTTCTTTCTCTCATTGAATGGACTTGGCCCTCTTGTTGAAAATCATTTGATCATACATGCAAGGGATTATTTCTTGGCTCTGTATCCGGTGTATTCATGTATTTATCTTTATGCCAGTAGCACACTGTTTTGATTATTGCAGCTTTGTAGTAAGTTTTGAAATCAGGAAGTAAGTGTGAAATCTTCTAACTTTACTTCTTTTTCGAGATCATTTTTGCTGTTCAGGGTCCCTCAAGGCTATAAATGAATTTTAGGGATGGATTTTTCTATTTGCGCAAATGATGTTGTTAGGATTTCAGTGGGGCAAACATTTTTTTTTTTTTTAAGATTTTATTTATTCATTTGACAGAGATCACAAGTAGGCACAGAGGCAGGCAGAGAGAGAGGAAGGGAAGCAGGCTCTCCGCCAAGCAGAGAGCCTGATGTGGGGCTCGATCCCAGGACACCTGAGCCAAAGGCAGAGGCTTTAACCCACTGAGCCACCCAGGTGCCCCCAAACATTTATTTTAACTGATTTTTCTGCCTGGGATCTTCTTGTGCCCTAGCAGTATAGCCTCTTGAGATTTTAAGAGCTCTGTAGAATTTTTGATTCAGGCTTCTGCAGGGTAATACTCATGATCTGAAATCATGATCCAGGTTGGATTTAGATTATGCATAAGAGATTGCTGTTTCAGGTCTTTTGCCCATATCTTCAGTTTTGTTTTTTTAAAAGATTTTATTTATTTATTTGACAAAGAGATCACAGGTAGGCAGAAGGGCAGTCAGAGAGAGAGGAGGAAGCAGGCTCCCCGCTGAGCGGAGAGCCCGATGTGGGGCTTGATCCCAGGACCCTGGGATCATGACCTGAGCCAAAGGCAGAGGCTTTAACCCACTGAGCCACCCAGGCGACCCCATATCTTTAGTTTTGATGAGAATATCTAGAAACTAGACAGCCTCGTGTTGGGATAAGATAATATTTGACAGTGTTATGTCTTAGGAATTGTGTTTCTTTTTCTAAGAAATTTGTGAGTTTGATAGGCTTTTTGCATGGGGTGATTTCAGGGTGATGGTATAAAACTTCCAGACTATAAAAATAACACTGAAAATTGAGAATAATAAAGTCATTTTTAGAGAATATTAAGCTATAAGTTGTGATAAAGTGTCAGTTAAATCTTCCTTCCATTGTAGCATGCCAATGAAGATGTGGAAAGAATGTTACTAGGAAACAAATGTGATATGGATGATAAAAGAGTTGTACCTAAAGGAAAAGGAGAACAGGTAAAAGCGATGAATGAAACTAATACACTGTCCTTTCTTTATGAAGATGGCATTACATTTGATTGTTAGTGGTAATGAAATGTCCTGAGCTCTTCACATTGTTTTATAAGTGCTGTGAGAAACAAGTTATCATGTGAGTGAATTTTTTCTGTACCTATCTAACAGGTGTGGGAGAATCAAACCTTCGGTAGTAGTATCTTTAGCTGTATTTAAACTACGGAGAGGAAAAATAAAATCAGTGAACTCCAGTTTTGTAACTTAAGACTTTAAGCACCTCACTTAGAGTATTTGACGTAAACGCCTGAAGTGAGGGGAGGATTCTTTTATTATTATTTTTGTTTATTTATTTTTGAAAGAACTTGACCATTTGAATTGTGACCCATTGAAGTACTTTGCTTTATATAACCTAGTAGGGACTGCTGCCTTTAGAATATTATTATTTCCTCCAGGATGCTAAAGTCAACAGTTGGCACCCTGTGCTCGATAATTTTATGACGACATTTTGCTTCTATTTTAGATTGCAAGGGAGCATGGTATTAGATTTTTTGAGACTAGTGCAAAAGCAAATATAAACATCGAAAAGGCTTTCCTCACATTAGCTGAAGATATCCTTCGAAAGGTAAGACCCCAAGGTGCCCAGTGTCACAATTCTTTTTTGAAGTACTGGATTAACATATAATAATTGGATTTGGGTGGTATTGTTCCTAAATGTTTACTCATCACCAGTATCGAACCCTCCTAAAGTGAAGTAGGGACTTGGGGAAGCAGTGAGCCATTAGAAATCTGTAACATCTGGTCAGTGGTAACACTGTCCTGAGCTCCCACACTGACTGTCAGGTCCCCAGTTTCATTCTCCTTTTTTTCAGCTTTTTGTTGGGTCTTTGGCTCTTCTGTTTACTTTTGTAAACATTCTTTGTATATTATACATTCTTTGTATTTCCATAGATAATTTCTTAAAATTAAGATAATAGTATCTGTGATATTTTAAAAATTGCTGAAATATGGTCCCAGGGAATTCATTTTACTTCAGGGTTAGTTTTCTAAATTTAACTTGGGAATCCCCGTACTTACCATTATGAGTCGCTTGTAGCAAAATTGGGAATTGATTTTCGTAGTTTTCCTCAAATGAGTAGATATAATATCGAGATTTGGTTCTAAATCCTGAGTTGTCCATTCAGTCTACAGTATCTTTAAATGCACATAAAAACAGAAAAAATCTGACACAACTCCTAATGAAAAAGCAGTCATTGTATAGGAGAAAATTATTTGCTTCTGGCAACCTTTCTATTTTTATAATTGAAATAACAGTATTTTTTCAAAAACCAGTCCCCAAATTAAAAAATACATATATCTGTAAAACATACGCTGTAATAGAGATGGTATCTCAAATGTAAATCTAGTGACATTTCAGAGAAATCAAACAACTTCATTTTTTAATAGTGAAATGTAGTTATCCATTAACTATAAGTGTGTGTTCAAACCAGAAAAAAGTCATCATTTATACTGCTATTCACAGTGACTACAAAAGTTGTGCCCTTCCACATCCACCAGCATCCTGGTATCTATAATATATTGAGAAATAAAAAGCAAGTTAGGATGTAATACGTGTAGTTTGATCTTATTTTTTTAAATTATGTATGGTACCAAACACACATGTATTAACATGTGCACACATGTTTGGTGATGTTCAGCAAATAAAGATCTGGAAGGATCTATATCAAATGTAAATAGTGAGTATTCCAAGTGGGTGATGGAGGTAAGGAGAAGGAGACATAGAACAGATTTACTCAGCAACTCTGACATTTATATAGTTTTGTTTAGAAAACTTAATGTATCTTTTTAGTTAAAAAAGAAAATAACTTAAAAATTTAAAAATATTCTTCACAGTATGTAAAGGTAAAACCCCTTGAAATTTCTTGAGGAATTTTTTATTTTTATATACATTTTTATATTTGAAAATATTCCTGTGAAAAATAAAAATAGAAGCATAGAAAAGTAAAGTACTAGATGGACAAGGAAAAGTGTTCATATTTTTAATTAAATGAACAGAATAACAGGAGTAGAAAAATGCTCATTTAATTAATGGAATACTTTGTATTTCAGAGTTTGGTAGGTCACAGTGAAAAATTATTCTAGTACCCACAGAATTTACCACAATGCTTGTTGAAATCCCCTTGTCTCTTGTGTTCTTTCTCCTTCTGGATTTTTTTGTTTTCTCCATTGTTTTTGATTTTTGTTTTCTGTCCACACTGTATCCCTTGATTTTTCTCACTAATCTTGGCGTTTTAAAAAAAAGACACTTATATAGTCTTAAAATCTGCGTCCAAATATGACAGATCTTCCTTGTTACGTTATTAAAGGTTAAAAAGTATGCATACACTGATAAAGATCTCAGTCTGGTCTGTGTCTTCCCCATGTAGGCATGCCCCAATGTGGGGTCCCATTTTTTTCTCAATACACATACATATACTTTTTGATGTGGTAAAATTAGAAGTTAAACAGCAAACAGAATGGGAAATAAAGGAGTGCTTCCTGACCAGCAGCTTTCTGTGCCATGATTTCTCTCCTGACTTAGTAAAAGAAAATTAAACTTTAGAATGAGAGCAGTTCAAAACATTTTTAACTTAATTATTTGAATAGGTAATTCATTCTCATGGTTCAAACCTTTAAAATAAAGAGAGTGCAAGTGCAGAGAAGTTTCCCACCACATTCCTCCAACTCCTCATTCATCCCCCACAGGAAACCAGTGTAATTAACTAACCTCTTAATTTTTAATATATGAGTAAATATGAATGTATATTTTTTATTCCCACCAACATTTTTCCCCCCACCAACTTTTAAAAAAACAGATATAGCAACTTTGCTCTACTCTGTTTGGCACTTAAGTAAAATAATTCCCTTTTCAAATAATTGAATGCTACTCCTGTGAGCGGATGTGTCACAATAAAACAGTTTTTCTGTTTTCTGTTTAATAAAACAGTGAGGGACATGCAGGTGATTTTTAGCCTTTTGATCTCATAAATTGCACTGCAGTGAATAATCTTACATTTAAATCATTTTGCAAGCATAGGATTATGTGCAAATATATGAAGGACAGATTCCTAGAAGTGGCCAAAGAGCATGTATGTACATTTTTATTCTGATACATCTTGCCACATGCTGGCATGAGGGTTTTACCCATTTACATTCCTACTAGCAGTGGATGAGAATGTGTTTCCTCACACTCTGGCCACGTAATTGATTCTAAGACTTTCAGATCTCCCAACCTGACAGGTTAAAAAAAAAAGTGGATTTAATTTGCAGCTCTCTTATGAGTATGGTGAGCATTTTTAAAGATAGTTTTAAGAACCACTTTTGTATTTTCTTTTCTGTAAACTTGTTTTATTCCTTTGCTTACTTTTTTAGTTATTAGCCCTTTTCTTATTCTTAGCTAGGAATGGCTTATATTTATATTGAAATAAATTGATTAATACTTTGGCTTTAAAATGTTTTACTTGATTAATACTTTGGCTTTAAAATGTTTTACTTTGCATGGGAGAATTCCCTTTTTCAGAGAGTCTCTTTCAAGGATCTAAATTAAATTATAAAAGGATAGACAATGAGTGAGGTGTTAAGTGAAGGAATATAGTGACCTCCCTGGTTACAAGTACCCATTTTTTTTTCCCCCCAACATCCATGTACTTTTAACTGACCCACACCTGGAAGTTACCAGAGAAGGACTGTTTCCTGTGTAACCATATTCTTTTGCTGTGGGATAGATGCTGAGGGTCTCTCTTTTTCTCTTCTGTCATTTTTCTCAAGATCTGCAGTAGGAATAAAATTGGTTGCTCAGGAAAACCTGAGCAATTAAAAAAGTTTTTTTAATGCAAAACTTGTAGCTTTAACATGCAGTAAGGAAAAAATCCCATAAGGCAGTGAGGGTAGGTAGGTGAGCTCAAAGTGCAAGTTGAAATTTCACTTCCATATGAGTTAAGTAGGACTTCTCTTGAGCTACATGACTTTCTAAAATATTTTAAGTTGTTCCCCATGGGTTACCTTAACTTTATCTTGTTTCATTGAGAGAATATGTTCCCAGTTACATCTTAGCCTTTAAAATTTCATTTTTGGTGACCCACTGTTAACACAACAGCCTGGATGAATTTCACAGATTGATACTGAGTAAAGGGAATAATACGTAAAAGAATACATAAAACATGGTTCCATATATTTGAAGGTCAAGGACAGAAAAAAAACACTAATCTCTGGTGACCAAATGAGAGTACCGTTTACCTTTAGGAGGGTAGTACTGGCTGGAAAGGGACACAGGGGAGCCTCTGGGGGTATCATGTTCTATGTTTTGATCTGATAGTTTCACTTTATATACTCAAAATCCATCAAGCATAATTAAGATTTACATTCACTGAATGTAAGCGGTTTCTTAAAAAAATGTTCCTTTCCTGTATACCATATGGGCTATCCATTGAAAATAATATATTCTTTTGATTTTAAAAGTAATATTTAGGTTACTGGGGAAATACAGGATTGTTCATAGAAAAAAATAAAATCACTCGTAAACCCACCATCTAAGGGTTTTCTGCTGTTAACATTTGGTGTCTCTCCTTTTGATTTTTTTTCTATATCCATTTTTACCATGAATTATACAACTTGTATTTTGCCCTACCCTTTTTCTTCCACTTAATGTTGGCATATCACTGTTGAGCTTGCCTTTTAAAATCTGTGGCAGAGCATTACAAACGTCAGTCTCAGAAGGCAAGTAACTAGACAGAAAGGGCTGTTTCACTTCTCTGGGGTTAGACTTGACCCGACATTGGTTTTCCACAGATGCCTTTTGATAATTCTTTTTAAGTACTAGATACTAGACCCCTGGGGGTCAGGGCTAAGAGATAGCAAAACTCTGTGCAAGGGAGAGCAGAAAAGAAAGAAGCTTTATTCAAGGGATACCAAGAGGCCTCTAGACATTTCACAGGTTGGAGTCAGCGGGCAAAATGTAGATGGAAAACAAAGCTTCCAATTACTTTGCATGGGAGAGAGAACCTACCTGTGTGACTGGAGTTACATTTTGTTACCTTTATGAGAATATTGCTGCTGAATCTTGATTTCTCCATGGCAATGTTTTTCATGGGTTGCTCTCCTTGTGTGTTTGTTCCAGACCCCTGTAAAAGAGCCCAACAGTGAAAATGTAGATATCAGCAGTGGAGGCGGCGTGACAGGCTGGAAGAGCAAATGTTGCTGAGCATCCTCCCGTCAGTTGCCATCCACCACCCCGTTTTCTCCTCTTGCTGCAATATAAACCACTCTGTCCATTTTTAACTCTAAACAGATATTTTTGTTCCTCATCTTAACTCTCCAGTCCCCGTTTCATTTCTTTCATCCGTGACTGCTTGCTGACTTTATAATTTTCTTCAAACAAGAAAATGTATAGAAAAATCATGTCTGTGACTTCATTTTTAAATGTACTTGCTCAGCTCACCACTGCATTTCAGTTGTATTATAGTCCAGCTCTTCTTATCAACATTAAAACCTATAGCAATCATTTCAGTTCTATTCTGCAAATTGTATAAGAATAAAAGTTAGAATTAACAATTTTATTTTGTACAACAGTGGAATTTTCTGTCCTGGATAATGTGCTTGAGTCCCTATAATCTATAGACATGTAATAGCAAAAGAAACAAAAGCCAGGAAAACACTCATTTTCGCCTTGAATATGTAAATGGATTAATTTTGTCCTGTGCCTTATGTGGAAAGGAATTTCTTTGGTTTTTCCTTTGTTTGTTTGTTTTGGTGGAAGCATGTGCAGGAGACATACATATCATCCAGACATAAACCATTAAAATGTTTGTGGTTTGCTTGGCTGTAATTTTCAAAGTAGTTTCTTGAGGACAAAGGGTAATGCAGAAATGATAGCTTTGGTTTGCTGAGTCTTAATTTTAAGTGGCCTTGATATTTAAAACTATTCCTGCCACCAGTTCTTCTCTTGGGCCACTTTTTCCTTGTGTCTGTCTGCCTGCATGCTGCTTTCTTTGCTTCTCCCTCCCCCACCACCCAATGGTATGAGTTATTTAAAAATGAAAGGGGCAAACTAGTGGGTTTTTCAAGTTTAACATAAAGTACTGACTTAACTCGCTAAGTAAACTGAAAGATAAATTCTAACTGCCTACTATCAAATGTCTTCCCCTCATTTTCTCTCTCTCCTAAAACTTCGGCCCCAGATTCCTCCATTCGCTCTTTTACTTCATGCTCTTCTCCTTCCCTCTTTGTTCCCTTTCTGCCCATTGAGTCATGAGATGGAAGAGTTAATTGCATGCACTAGTGTTTGGAGGGTGTTGTGGTTTGTCTTTCTAATTAGGTGTATAGCCTGTTCACTTTCCTAGAATAAATCTCGTAACCGAAATCTGAGTAGTCTCCATTCTGGCAACTCCTCTAGCAGCTTGGTAGCCCAGTAAAGGTTTGGTTGTTTTTGGTTTTGGTTTTGTTTTAAATGGTGGGAAGGAGGAGTGAAATTTATTAACATGTTTGCCAAATATACTGAGATTTGGCCTTTGAAGAACACTTTTTCAGTGTTAAGTTATCTTTACCTTAAGATTAGAAATACTTTAGAATATTATTAATTTTAAGTCCTGTCTTCACATCCCTTTGGAAAATGTGTATTACCATGGATTTGGGAAAAGGACAACAAAAGGCTTTTCATGTACAGATAAGATCTCCAGCTGTCTCTAACCCTGTCCTTTTTTCACTTCATTTTCCTAGTTTTGCTTCTTGGCTTATCAGGATAGGGTAAGTTAAGTTTGCTACGCTGCTAGCATCCTAAGATGATACCTTTGTTGAAATAATTGTGAATAGCATGATTCATTTCTAGCAGAGGCTGAGTTTAGGATAGCAGCTTCCATTGAAAAGTCTCTCTGTGTCGTGGATAGCATTTTAATGCCCTCTTGGCTCACGTCAACAGCATAGGGACGTATCTGCTGTAAACATCCATGAATTTTTCAGATAGTGCCCTAAAAACAATTTTATATGCCTCACTGGTTGTTGTTCTTAGGTTTTTCCTTCACTTGACTTTATCATTGTTTACTAGTAAAAGCAGCATTGCCAAATAATCCCTAATTTTCCACTAAAAATAATAATGAAATGATGTTAAGCTTCTTGAAAAGTTATAGGTTAAACCTACTATTGTTAGATTAATTTTAATGTACGTGTTGCTTTCCTCCGTCTGGAATGTGGCAATAGCTTTTTTATTTTTAACCCTCTTTAATCCTTATTCAGTTCAGTGACTTAAGGTTTGAGAGCTAAACACTGGGATTTTTGGGTAAAAAAAAAAA